>VZTD01004197.1:669888-792614 GCA_013397725.1 Rhagologus leucostigma | reverse complement strand
CTTCCTCCCTTCCTCCCTTCCTCCCTTCCTCCCTTCCTCCCTTCCTCCCTTCCTCCCTTCCTCCCTTCCCGTCATTCTACCCTGTATTAAGTGTGGATTGCCGTCAGGTCCAGATCTGGTGATCTCAAGAGCTACTTCTCTGAACCAAACCTGTTCTCTTTGTTTGTAGAGATGGAATTTATGGACTAAAGTCTGGGGGTTCAGTCACCTTTTGCAGGAACTGGTCTCATGCATGTTTTAGTCATGGATTTAGGTAGGTGTCATTCATACTAGAAAAACTTCAGTGCCTGTTTGAAAGCTGCGGGAGGAAGTCAGGCATTGCAGCATTTGTACTTGTACCAGAGGCTGCCCATGCTTTAATGTGTCCAGTGAAAGAACAGGGGCTTCGTGCCTCAGAAATAATGCAGTGCCTCAGCCTGTGACTCAGTGTTGGCTAAGCTGGCACAGTTTTGCTTCAAGTATGTGCAGGCAGAGCACTGACCAGTCTCAAAGTTTTTCTTGCAGCATTTCCCTTGCTCTAAGCACACTGGCATGTGTGGAAGCCGCCCATGCCACTGCCGTGCTCAGAAATTTAGTGCAGTAGTAACATGGAGAGGGTTTTGTTATCCTTGCAACATTGAGAGAGAAACATTTCAAGTCTCGTACCACGGAGTGCAGAAATGATTAATGGTGTCATTGGATACAGTTCTTTTTTTCCTCGTTCAAATTTTTTACACGAGGAGCCAGGATATGTAAAAATCTATAAAGAATGAGGTTTCAGTTCTGCACAGTTTTTGTGTCTGAGTCAACTGCTGAGACTGGAGCTGATAAAAAGTCAGAATTTCTTTCCACCAAAATTTTGCCTAAATTGGTATGATTGCATAAACAGAGCTGGTTTTCTCAACCAGGCTTTTCCTGGTGGAAATCTGTTGCAGTGGAAAACCCCTGGCAGATCTTGTTAAAGAACATAAGGATCCTAAAAGTACTTTGCCTGAGGAATGAGGCAGTTGTCTGCTTGCGCACTGAAAGGAAAAAAAAAAGAAAAATCCACAGCAACAACAGGAACTGCTGTTTTGAGACTTAACATCCATCCATCCATCCATCCATCCATCCATCCATCCATCCATCCATCCATCCATCCATCCATCCATCCATCCATCCATCCATCCATCCCTCCCCAGTCTCAGCTCTTGGTCTCAGCAGAACTCCTGAACATTCCTGATCTTCATTTCTGGCAATAGTTTTAGCATGTATGTAGCCAATCACATCTGTCTGAAGCAAACAAAGCATTACACAAAACAAGATTCAAGAAAAAAAAATAAATACATTTATTGCCTGTGATGGAAAGCTGTAGGTGTGTGGCAGAGGCATATTCAAACTCAAAATGCAAAGCCTGCTATCAGGGAGCTGAATGTGCTGTCAGATAAAGAAAAAACACTGTAGAAAGCAGCATATTCATAGTAATATTCAGGAAGATAATGTACTACAGATAAAAGACAAGCATCCTAATAGAGAGAGAATTATACTTCCTTACAATGAATACAATGAATATGTCTTTTCTAACAGCAATGAAGAATTTTTTTTGTTGGCTCAGTTCTGTTCTTTTCACTTGTTCATGTGAATACTATTTCTATCACAGTTAATTAAGCAGATTAGCGTTTGTGGGGTTTTGCCAGGTTCTGTATTGTTTCTCCCAGCAGAAGTGGTCACTGGCTAAAAATTCTCCAGAGAGTGTCAAGTGTTGGCAGGAAAAAGTCGCTGGGGCCTCGAGTTAAAATGGAAATGTCACTGATTTGCTGCAGTAAAGAAGCAAAGATGCTTCTTCCCCAACGCTGACATCCCAGATGTGCTCCCACATTATTTGAAATTCATGGAAATTAGATATTTATAGCACTGTGCTCATTAATTCAAACAGAAATGGGTCCCAAATAGTAAGCAAATGTTTTCAACTTTCGTGTGTTAAGCTGCTAGAGCCTATTCTTAGCTTATTCATTTCAGGTTGTGATCAAACTGGATTAAGACGTGCATTTATACATAGTTTGACACAGTGTTGGAAAGATGGAAGGATAGTTATGTGATTTCCATGCCTATCAAAGTATTTGCTTGTAATTAGCAACCGGAAGCATGAAAGGATTTGTTGTAGCAGGGATAAATCTTTAAATAATGCCAGCACATTTCCCAAACCTCATCTCATACTGGCCTCTGTGGTTAAGGCAAATGAACAGGAATAGAGATGAACCAAAGGAAAATGTGATACTGGAGAGAAAGTGGCAAAAATTAAGTATCTTTTGAGGAGATGCCCATCAGAGATTTGCTTTGTGTTTGAATCACAGTAGCCTTGTATTTGAGATGTGTGCTAGACATCCCTACTGTTCATCATGCTCTGAAATAAACAACAGATAATGTGTGAAACATGGAATCAGAGATGCAAAGTGTTTTGCTCACAATCTCTTTGCAGTTTCGTGGCAGAAGGTGGGGAAAAGGCTCGTAGATCCTCGATTCCCACTGCTTAGAGAGCACTGGCTCTGCTCAGCAGCTCCTGTCTGGAGGGGTGCAGGCAGAGCCTCACCTGGCTTTCCTTGGGGGGATTTTGATCCTGAGAGCTCTTGCCAGTGGATGGCTGGGAAGACCTGGGTCCCTCTAGCTGCTGCTGTTAGACTAAGAAATGTCAGGAATATGTAGCGTGGAACATTCAGGCCTGTTTTAGGAGATATTCTTGTGCTTGGTACTCTGAAACAGCTTCTTAGGGGAGGTCTTATACACCTGACTGCTTCTTGTGGTAGGAGGTGCTGTGCCAGGAGGGGATTTTTTCCAGCTGATCATGAACCGAAGAGGAAAAAGTCCATCTGAGTGTGCAGAACAGATTTCCTCTGTGCTCTGGAGAAACACGGATGTCTTTGTGCTAGGTAAGATGATGACCATCACTTTAAATGAGTTCTGATCCCTTCTGGATCCCTTCTGTTAGCTCTCTGTCAACAGGAGACTGAATTATCTGTTGTGGCCCGAGATCTGGGTGCCAGCAGCTGGCTGGAAGTCTCGTGCCACTGCAGCACGACTTGTTCCTTTCCCGGCTGCACTCCGCATGTGAGACCACTCCTACAATTGCTACCCTGTAAGCTGCCAGCAACAGCCTTTGGATTGAGTGTTAGTGGGACTGAATTAATTGTCCGTGGTATCCCCAAGCACCATGCTCCCTTCTCTGCCAATGCTTCCCTCGGTGGGGTCTCTCCTGCAATGCCCGATCCTTACGGGGAGGCAGCAGGAGAAGGGTACGTGATGTCCCCGTGCAGAACAGCCTGCACATTTCTGTTCACTGCGACTGATGGGCTGCCCTGCCTCCAGCAGATTAAATGTGCCTGGGACAGCTCTCAGGCACTGAAGCCATCTGGCACATGCTGCCTGAATCTCCATCGCTGAACCTTGGAGCCTCCCCAGAAAGAATGACAATTGCTTTTTTGGCAATGGGCCAGCACCTGTGTTAATTCCCCATGCACCCAGGAGTTGCTTGGAGGAGCACTGGTTGTCAAGGGCCAGAACCGTGCCTGTGACTGTGTTAACAATTTAACTTTGTACAGGCCTCAGTACCAGTGCCCACAAACGGCCCTTGGCTCTGGTTAGTTTATTAACAGAGACATGTGGCCCTTTCCCTTTTATCTCTCGGGGCACCAGTCTCACAGCCGTGTCCAGTGCTCCTGGGTGCACAAGGGGCAGGAAGATGCCAGCATATATGAGGCCTTAGTGAAGAGAACTATCCTTAAAATCATGCTGTTTCCTGATATCTCTATGTGGCTCCAAGCTAGGACTAAAATCCAGAGCAAAACTTCTCCTGAAGTGTTTTACTGACTCTCACAAGTCAGTAAGTAGTTTCATGGCCTCTTTAGAGAATGGCAAAATGAAAGGATTGAAAATGAGCACTCTTGTCCCAAGGGCACCTTGGCTTATTTTCTGTGTCTTTTCAAGGTAACTGTTCTGTTACTTAGATGTTGGAGGCACTTGGGTAAAGCTTCTTCCTTAAAGACCCATGAATGGATAGACTGTGTGTCAAAATGCAATTTAAAAAGGCACATAATAAAAACAATATCATTCCATAACTCTCAGTACCATTACGCTAGTCAGCAGGGGATGCAGAAGTCACCCAGGAAAGAAAAAGCAAGATAATTTTTCAGAAGAACATAGGCTGCTAAATTACTTTGCAGCTTCCAACCATCTGGGGAGAAAAATAAAGTACATTCATCCCTGCTTGAACTGATGAATAGAAACTGCAGAAAAGACTGGGTTTTTGTATTGCTGGTCTGCATGTTAATTCAGAGCCTGGAGCTGGTGGATTCTGCATCGACTGAGCATAGTTAGCAGAGAGTACGTGCTGAGAACTTGCCTCTGTGACACAGTGTGAATAATTCCATTCTGTTGGAGGTGGTTTCTTAATGGCCTGTACAGAGAGGAAGATCTCTAGTCTGGTTTTCTGGGAAAATGAGGTGTTATGTGACCATGATGTGTGTGTGAGTGCACAATCGCTTCTGCTTCTCTCCAGTAGCTTTTTGATTCAACCGACCAGTACCAGCTAGATGTGATGAAAGGTCTGACAAGCTTCATGAAAATCAATGGCTTCATAAAGGAGAGAGACCTTTTTTTGTGCTTCCACCATATTAAAGGCTGCAGTATGGGTTTACTCACTGAGACACTGGAGGCACTGTACAAAGGAGAAATAGGAATGCTCTGGCCAAGGAAGAAGCATCAGCAGGAGCTGATGCCTTGTTAGACATCAGAGAATCTCACCATGAGCCACAGAAGACAAGACTTCAGTAGTTCCATTGCCCAGGGAGCCAATATTTCCCGCTCTTTTAGTTTCTTTCTGCTCTTCCAGATGGCAATATAACATTATTTTAAGGGCTATGAGTAATTAACAAATAAAGAAGATATGGCATCCTGCTTAAGACTTCTGGAAAGCAGCCCAGCAGAGAAATTGCTAGCAAAGAAACTGCCATCTAGACCATGCTGCCTTCCACCACAACGTTATGGTGAAGCACCAGGGGTCTACATCTTCCTTTGAACTTGTGGGCATTCTTGCTGCAAGGAAAGGTTTGTTCCTTTTGCGGGTGAGGAGCAGCTATTACTGTGAGGATTGACTGTGCCATGCCAGGGTTATGGACCTTTTGGAACACAGCCTGTCACTCATGCCCTCAAGACCAGCAGATTAAAGGGAAGTGTGTAGGTTTTAGCAGGTTTTGCTCATTTTAGGGTGAGCAGGTAATTTACAATGTTTCATGAGTTGCTATGAGGGGTGGGATTCCTTGGGCAAATGACCCCTGTTCGAAGCCCCAGGTCTGTGAGGCTTGTGGTGACCCAAAGGAGGTTGAGCTAACACCCACTAATGACCCCAGTGACAGCACAAGTGGTAGTGGAATGAAAGCAGTTTCAGTAGAAGAAGTTGGGCAGAAAAAAAATTATATCTAGGTCCAGGCTTAGCATCCTTCCGTGCCTTTCAATAGTATTGTTGTGTGCGCAAGAATTAAAAGAGAAACAGCAAAGAAAACAGCTAACGAGCAGTTTGAGCCATCATCATAAGATGTGATTGTACATGTGGGAGCCATTTATCCACATACGTCTTCAAACAAGGACTTACTTTCTGCCTTTGCATGAGAGGAGTCCCATGTAAGCATTCACTAAACCGTTTGACTATCATCCTTTATCATCCTTCAAATTATTTCTCTTTTTTCTCCTTACCATCTTTCATTCCTTTCCCTGTTTCTCTCCTGTCTGTCTGTCTGTGTCTCTGTGCTGTCTCCTCTCTGAAATTTGAGGTTCCTAGTGCACAGGTTCTTTCTGTATTTTACACAGCACATTGCACAATGGGTAAGAGCCCATTCTTGATGAAGATACTGTATTACTGTTATAATAGTCATACTTTACACACAGAGATATTTACTCCTTATTTATTTTTAAATTAAAAGACAAATGTGAACTCTCTGACATTTTGATAAAGAATATCCTAGGTAGAGTTTTGATTTATTTTGTGATCCTTTTTTCCCCAACTACAAGAGACTTTATCCAGAATTTTACAGTCTTTTTCATTTTCCTTGAGCCTGGTTGGAGTTTCGCTAGCACTTTATCTGATCCTGAGTCCTGTTCCTGCCCTATTTCTTGAATCTGTTTTAGCATTTGCATGATTTTTGGCAATAACCTTCTCAACCATATCCACATGGTAGTATCCTCTCCCACTTCCAACAAGTAGCTTGGTTAATAGCAGCAGCATTTTACTCTTGATGCACAAAGCTGGTTCTTTTTGCCACAGGGAGTTGTGTGCTTGGGTTCATCCAACCTTACTGACAAATTTAAGTGAGAAGTCTGGTCCCTTCCAGGCTCTCTTTATAGTCGGCGGAGTTTGATGGACGTGCCCAAAAGCAATTTTCCCCACCCGATATATGAAACATTCTTCACAAGCCTCTCTGAGAGCTTCCAGCCTTGGCCTAAACAGTGTCACTGTTTGGCCATTGTGTTTCTTGTGCTGAAAAATGTTGCAGAACACTCATATCATTCCTAATGAAAGATAGACTAGTGACTTCACTGCAGTTTCGATTTCTAATATAATAAGAAATAAGGTAATGTGGTTTTTTGATACGTAGCTTGTGGTTTATTACTGCCGTGCTGCAGTTTGTGTGGATAACTGTATACTTAACAAACTTAAGACACAAGGTCAATAGATCAGCAAAGAGGTGGGCAATGGGAATACAAGAGTTACCAATGAAGGCACACAACCCATGGTCTTTGTAGTCACCTGAAGTACGGTGAAAAAGGAAGCTGGTGAGAACCAACAGTCCAGGGCAGTGTCTGGCCAGCTGGAACAAGGCCCTGATGATGGAGTGGAGTGGTTACAGTGTTGGACTGAAACTGCCTTGGCAGGAGGGCTTTGATCTCTTTTGGAAAGGCCATAGCTGAATTCCTCAAGGGAGACCATTCTGGGGCATAGACTGTAGTTAGAGGTATCTGCATTCCCAACTTAGTGTCCTGAGTCAAGAGTCAAAATTCAGATGGGATGACTCTGGACCATTCTTTATCTTTTTGTACACATGAGAAAACTAAGAGCTGTGTCCCATGACTTTTGCATGAAGTATCCATTCCGTATTTTGCATCCAATATTTCTGAAACCTGCTAGAGTATGTCTGGGGTGTAGGAGAGGGAGAATCTGCCAGTATGTCTAGAGAAGTAATGTTTTATTGGCATTATTCCACTGCTGTTTAATGCATTCTTTGTCATTACTCCACGAAGGCAGGAAGGTTCTTGCACCTTTCTGCAACTGGAAACCGTGGCATGAGATTATTTGTCCAAGGTATTTCAGGAGGCCCCTGCTGGATGGATCGAGGTCCAACACTCACTTCTGAATCTGTATAAGATGAGATCTCACTTGGGATCTTTACTGATGGATTGTGACTAGCTACAAAGGTGGGTTACTTTTGACCAGGACACATTCAGGACTTTGAAACAGCTTCTGTTGTAACCTCAGGGAGATGGTGGACACAGGGATGGTTAGGAGGTGTTTGTGCAGTTCATTGATTTCAGGAAGGGGCAAGAATTTAATAACCAAACTTTGATGCTGACAGACCCAAGCAGAATTTTTTTTTGCCCAATAATACTCAATGTTCAGACTCACATCTGTCAGCCTCTGTCTTTCGCTGTTTGTCAGTTTCTCTTCCAAACTCTATCTGTAGTTAATAATTTAAATTTTGCAGGCTGGCCATTCACTTTGTTTTGCTCTGCACTGCATTCTTAGAAAATGGGAGCTTTCCTCGATATGATAACAAAGACTAGGTATAATATACCCAGAGAGGTCTTATCACTTTCTTACAGTGTATAGCAATTACAGTAGGGCTTTTGATTTATGTTATATCCTCCTAGCAACCACACATTTTGTTTGCTGCCTTCATTTCAGCTGCACATTGAACTAACAGATTTGGGATTTTTTTCCTCACAGTGAAAGCCCTTAATCTCTTAAACAGCTCCAAACCACTTTCCTGGTCTCTGTGCTAAAATTTCTCATTTTTATCACGTTTTTTTCCTTTTATTATTATTACTTTTTTTTTCCTTTTCTCTAGACCTATTATTTTCTTCATTTTTGCATGAACTTTAAGGTTGACCACTTTATTGATTTAATACCTGACTGTACATTTTTTAGATTTGGGGCATTGCTATAGGTGCTCTGGGTCTACTTCAAGTTGGTATTGGCAAAATTACCAACCCTATCCAAGTCATCTGGGCAGAGTGAATGCTGGCACATGGGAAGTGTTTACTCCATCCACAACACTTCCACTGTTTGTGCTTCTATTGCATTTCTGCTCTGGATGCCTTCAAGGGAAAAAGAATCTTCCCCCTCCCATTATCCACTGGGAAGAGAAGAACCAGTGAGAAGAGCTCATTTCTGTTGAGTGGGTGCTAATTTATTATGGTGTTCTAAATTTATATATAAACAAGTGTTAATTTGAGAGCAGGTGGCTTTTATAGTGACAGAGCCATCTGTAGGGGACCAATTCTAATTCCGTTTCTTTATTTCAGTTTCTATTTCTAGAGGACAGCTATCACTCACTCCATAGCCAGTGTGGAGGCAGGTGGGGACAGCCACAGGGAGGACCCACTGGGTTTTGAGATGCAGCTTGACTGGTGCTGATGAGCTGTTTCCTCACGTGAATTGCTCCAAAGGCGTTTTCCCAGTCCTGATCTTTCTGTGCCATATTTAATTCCCATAGACTCAAACTTTAGGGCTCCATCCTGACAAAGCATGTCCAGAGAAGGGCAACAAAGCTGTGAAGGGTCTGGAGCACAAGTCTGGTGGGAAGTGGTTGGGGCTGGGGGTGTTTAGCCTGGAGAAAAGGAGCCTCGGGGGCAACCTTATCACTCTCTACAACTCCCTGAAAGAAGGATGTTATCAGGTGTGGGTTGGTCTCTTCTCCCAAATAACAAGGAACGGGGCAAGGGGAAATGACCTGAAGTTGTACCAGGATAGGTTTAGATAGGATAGCTGGAAAAACTTCACTGAAAGGGTTGTCCAACATTGGAACAGGCTCGCCAGGGAACAGGTGGAGTCGCCATCCCTGGTGGTATTTAAAAGACATGTAGATGTGGCACTGAGGGACGTGGTTTAGTGGTGGGCCTGGAATTCTCAGTTAACAGTTGAACTCGATAATCTTCAAGGTCTTTTCAAACCTAAAAGTTTCTGTAGTTCTTAAAACAAGCAAACAAAAAAAATTGGAGAGGTTGCAAGCAAATAGGAGATCAAGTCGTCTTCAAAATGCATATTTAATTTGAAAAGCAGTGGAGAATTAAGCATATGGGTACAAGTGGGTGTTTTAGCACAGTTTACAGTCCAGGAACCTGCATCCCTCAAATGGAAGGCTTTGAAAAGTTTTTTTCTTCCAGGAGGTCTCTCAAGGAGTAGGATTCATCCCTTTACAATGCCATTTGTAGGGCATACCCCTTGCCTTTTGTTATTGAAGAACAGTAAAAAAAACCTTGGTAAATTTAGCACAGGACTTTGTAATACACTCTCTTATTCTGCATGTTTCAGGCTGTATTTACTTTTGCAAGTGCTTTGGATGGATTCAGATCCATGATGCAAGAAAACGGGGAAGTCAACAGGTAGAATGTAATGTTAAAACTGTAGTAGGAAAACACTGAAAAATATCTATGCTGTTTGAGAAAACGAATAGTTTCTGAACTGTAGCACCACGTATGCATGTGACATGAGGGCTATAAAAGGTCTATGCAGACTGATCCCATGTCTTTGGAAATGAATAATTTCCTTTTCAAACTGCTGAACTGAGTTTATATTTTTTGGCATTTACACTTTCAGGAACAAGAGAAGTTTTGCAGTAATTTAGCTGTATTTCAATTAAAATTGAACCTATGTTACACTATATTCAAAAGAACAACCATTACCTTTATTCATGGGAATATATTTTTTCCTGTGACCTTGGCACCTCAGATAGTGCCCCAGGACATTTTCTCTCATCACCTTGGTTCAAGCAAGATGATTATGGGGATAATTCTTTGATTTACATAAAACAAAAAGAAAAAGAAACTTGTACAAAAACTTTGGGCGTTTTTTGTCTTAATGCTCATTACTGCTAATATAAAATGTATTAACAGAGGAAGTATTTGTGAAAGATGTGCTTGTGAAAGTGCTTGTGAAAGATTCTACCAATTCCACCCCAGCCATGATGCCCTGCATCCCAGATCAAAAACTTACTGAAGGAATCACAGACACATTGAAAATTGATTTGGAAATGTTTCCTGTGCTTCTGAACAGAATAAGCTTTGAAATGGTATTATAGAAAGATCAGATGCTGTGAATTTGAAGTAAACAGCAGTAGCACAGTCTTCAAGAGACAGAGCAAGAAGCTGACAGAGTGAGCGGTGCTGCAAAACTCACAGCTTTAATTTGTAGATAATTTCCTTGGAGAGATACCCTTTCTAGTGGGTATTTCTGTGTATTGTAGGAGCTCACGCTTGACTTCTTCCTGTTGGCTGATGGCTGGATTCATTCAGCCCACACAGTTTCAGCATCAGTGCAGGAAAAGACCTAGTATTGCTTCAATACCAGTGGACTCCTGAAGGAATATTTATCCCACTATCTTTGTTGTTTCCTACTAACTATTGATCCTGAAATTCATAGCTCAGATTAGAGATATTAAAAACCAGGATGAAGAGGAACATCAGGTGTTCAGGTGAAAAGATGCTTTTCCATCTTTTACCTTACTCAGCCATTTTTGCTGCCCTTTTCTTCTATCAGCAGGAAGAAAAGTACAGATTTGTAAAGCATTTAGTTGTATTCATCTCTGGGAAAACTGTGTGTGTCTCAAGGCCCAGGAGCCCTCAGGGCTTTTTAACTCATGCTGTTTCTTGGTACAGTGGAAGGAGGATAACTCAAGATGACATATTTTCAGGGCAGTGATTATTAGTTAACTGAGATGAGTTTGCCTTTGGCAAGAGCCAGGTCACATCAATGGTAGATTTGAAAATCCCGCCCTCTGTCTGTACCAGTCATAGCCTTCAGGTGTTACTGTCATAGGTAGATAAAAGTCCTGAAAATTTTAAACTGCTATGGGAGCATAAGCTTTTCATTTTCATCTTTATAATTTTGATGGTTTCATTACAGTTTAAGTGTTTGTGAGAGTTGTGACTGGAACTGCGGAGTTTGAAGCATATGCTGAAGAAAACTTGAATTTGGCCACAGTGACTTCATAAATTTGCCAGTCTGACCTCAAGCCGGGAGGGACACTGGAAGGAGCAGTGATGGATGCTGCCCTGTTACTTCTCTTTAAAGGAAAGACTCCTATTCCCAGTCCTGGACCTTCTGCTGTGCTCAGCAGAGCTGCCGGTGCTGTTCTGCCATCCTGCCAAAGGATGGTGGCAGCACTCCAGGAAAGCGTTTTGTGATGATCGATTCTTTTCTTTGAGTCCCCCGGCCCTCTGTGGATTTCCACACTGCCGTAGTCTCACCCTCCCCCTGCATAACTCAACTCCGTTGTCCCATGAGGAAGCTGCCCTGCTCCAACGACAGTCCTGATGTCACCTCTAATATCTGTCCCTGCAGTTTGGGAGTGAGCCTAACCCAGGTACCAGCTGGTGAAAGTTATATCTCTAGGAAACTTTCTGTTTTCCTTGAGAACTCTTTTACATTTCACCACTGATGAATTAACTGTCTTCCTCTCCGTTTGCCGTAGGAGAAACTGCCTTTGTCACCCTGATCTCTGCAAACCCTCCCCTTCTGCTTCATAGCTGCCTTTTCTCTAAGATAATCTGATGGAAAAAATTAGTTAAATTCTGAAGAGCTGTTCTTAGCTTGCATTTGTTTTTGAAAATCGGTGTTTCTGTGCCAGACCTGGAGAAGGTCCTTGTGTGTCCAAAAACCTGACAGTTTTTCCAACTTTATCAAGTGTTCTACTAAAATATATCCTCTCTCCACAGACAGAGAGGTGGGAAGGTAAAATCTGAGGGAGGCTCTTTGATAGAATGTAGTGTTCTGCTCATGGCACACTTCAACAGCCTGCAGTTTTGGATTTCCCTTCCTAAACATTTCACCAGCTCTGAATGACACATAACAATCTCTGACACACACCAAAGAAAAGTAAAAAAATACACACTTTCCCATCTCTGGGGAGCTATGTGCCATCTTTCCCAGAAATAGTGCAGGCTTGATGGTTTGGTTGTACACTAAATGCTTTCAGTACTTCCCACTTCTACTATTGCAAAATACTTTATCTGACCTTGAAAAGAATTATGCTTTTATGCCCAGACAAAAAAAAAATCATCTAGTACAGAATGGAGCCGTAAGCCTCCTCAGCTACATGGATTACTGAAATCACATCACCTCTGTGCTCTGTTCATTGCACAGACTGCCTATATGGAGCAGCAAAAGGATTATGCAACTCTCTAATAGATTGGCTGTCATAACAAGACCCAAAATCAGGTGAGTTTGGTCTAAATTTGGGTTGTTGTGAACTCTTTTCAGATAGCTCTGTGTATGACTCCAGGTGTCTCAGTCTGAGAAAAATAAGGATTCATTAAAACTCAACGTCAAGCTTTCTGATCTGTTTTTAGTAGTTATATTACACATAATTACATTTACACTCAAAATCCCTAGAAATCTCTTTTATAGTTTGTCTTAATTAGCATTGATCTGGACATGCTGAGCAAAAGTGAAAATTTTAGCTTCGCCTTATTCCATTCTTTCCTTTACTAGAGTAGTTTAAAGGATCCACTTGTCAAAAAGAATAAAAGACTCTCTCATATGGAGAGTTCTCATAAAAGGCCCTAAGAGCTTCTACAGAGCCATTACTGTCTATTGTGCACAGCAGATCTGTAAAATACTGGCATGGGGCTATATTTAATGCACTGAACATGGTTAACATCATCAGGAATCAGCATGTTTTCCTGTGGAACTGGGCATCTTTTGCCCCCGTCTCCAAACAAGCCCAGCAGTTTCACACTTTCTATTAATTCCTTTATTTCTTTGAAACAAGGTGTTTCGTGGAGGAAGAAAAAAAAAGGTAAAAATATAGGGGAAGGCAGAAATCACTGGCATTACAAGGATGAGTAAGCTTTGTGATGTGACAGTGTATGCATTAAAATGACAGCTGAAGGAAAATTCATTCCTATTAAGAGTGAAAGAACTGAATGTGAAGAGACCCGAATGAGATGCATGAAATTGCCAGAGACAGAGTAAACAGTGGGTGTCACAAAACTGCATCAGCCTGGAAAAAAGTGCACAGAAGGCAATACTGAAACTTTGAAGAAAGATTGATGTGACAACAGCTGCAGGTAAATACTGTATGGGAAAAGTAATTTCCATGCCAAGTACAGCAACCTTTGCCTTTTAAGTCTGTTTATGACGGCAACTATGCATCAGTATGCACAGGAGGAAAAAAAGAGCACAGAGGATTTGTGCAAAGGTAATTAAGATAATTAGTCACGCTCTTTTGCTAGCCTCGATCACTGAAAACTTTGACATTATTGGAGAAATTATCCTTTGGTATTATTTTTGCAGTATCATACGTACAGTCTGTGGGATGCCGACTATCTCAAGGAAGACATAACAAGGCCATGTCCTACACAGAAGTCTTGGCGGTTTTTTCAAACAGCTCCCCCAGCAATCCACCCCATAACTGCAAAAAAAAAAAAGGAAATCTACGCCATTAAAAAAAAAAAGAGAATTCCTGCATCAAAAGACATTCTGTCAGCATCAAGAAAAGTGGGTAAAAGGCCACAGGGTCCATTAAGAATTTTGCTTTTAATGCCAATATTTTAAGTCATGCTCCAATATTGTGTGAAACTAAGAAATACTAAAATATCAAAGTGGAACTAGTGGACCTCAAAACAAAGATTAGCTTTTCATGAGGCTAGTGGAAGTGCCCACTGTTAATATATGAAACACTATAAGCTCCTTATTTTTTCCAATTTCTTTGCTTGTTTGAGGTGTAGTTAATTTCTCCTAACTGAGGGCTGTGAGAGTTAATTTCTGTGGGTGAACTAGTCACTGAAGGCACAATATTCAGGAAGAAAGAGACACCTCTCAAGGACTGCTTTTGCCTAGCTGAGACATTTAGATGAAAATTGCTGGAAATGCGTATTTCTCTCCATTGACAATATCCAGCATTGATGCCTGAGTGACGTTGGGGTGTCAGAGGAAATGAGAGAAACGCTAACATTGATGTTCATATTTAATCTTAATCATCACAATGTTACACTTGTGGAATTTATTGTGGCTGTAGTTTGTGCTGCTTTCTGTGGATTTTATTCCAGCCAGGTTCATTTTTGTAGGGACACTGGCTACGCTTGAGTAACTTGTCTAGAGCATAATGATGGTGACAATCAGGCTCAGTGTTTTTTGGCAACCAGGACGAGGAGGCAGATGAAATATTCTACAAGCATGTGGGAGAAGTCTTGCTATCACTGGCTCTTGTTCTTGTGGAGGACTTCAGCTTACCAGATGTCAGCTGGAAATCCAATACAGCAGAGAGGAAACAGTCTAGGAGGTTCCTGGAGTGTGTGGAAGATAACTTCCTGATGAAACAGGCGAGTGAGACAGCTGGGGGAGGCCCCTGTGGGACCTGCTGACTGTGAAAAGAGAAGGTGATGCGGTGGTTGTAGCCCATGTTTGGTACAGCGATCATGAAATGACAGAGCTTTTTATTCTCAGAAGTGTGAGGAGTGGGCTTAGCAGAACACCTGTCTTGGACTTCTAGAGATCAGACTTCAGCCTGGTAAGTGGTGTAGTTGAGAGAGTCCCTTGGGAGGCAGTCCTGAAGGGTAAAGGGGTCCACGAAGGCTGGATGTTCTTCAAGAAGGAAATTCTCATGTGCCATAGGACAAGCTGGCAGGGAAGATGGCCTGGCTGAACAGAGGGCTTTGGCAGGAACTCAGGAAAAAAAAGAGTTTATGACCTTTGGAAGAAGGCTGAGGGAGCTGTGGATGTTGAGCCTGTGGTGATTGAGTGATTGAGGCACCAGCCCTGGAGGAATTTAAAAGCTGTATAAACTGAGGGACATGGTTTAGTGCTGTGTTATAGTTTGACTCCATGATCGTAAAGGTCTCTTCCAATCTAAACAATTTTATGATTCTAACTTAGTGAACCTTGCCATTCAACCCTAAAACTTTTCTCATACCTTTCTGATTCCTTTGTCCTTGCTTTGGGTGCCTCTATACTGCTGTGCTGCTGGTGGAGGACCTCCCTTGGAACAGGAGTTTGCACTGTGGCAGTGACACAACACATGGCAGATGATGCATGTGCTTCCTGCCTTGCAGCCAAGCTGGCCAAAGTGGGATCCTGATTTAGCAAGGGATGAAAAGGCGGAAGCATTCAGGCAAATAGACCGAATGTGGATGCAGGAGTCTGGGCACAGTTGCTGGTTCAGTGCCTTCCCAGTGTCCAGAAGCTGGCACAGAATAGGGGAACAGACCACAGCATGGTCCTAATGAAAACAAAAGATTCTTTCATACAGGCTTTTGCCAAAAAAGGGAGATTCAGTATTGTTAGCAGAAGACTGTTCCTTTGAATTCTATTTCAGGACATTACTTTCAGATGGTGTTCGAGAAAAAAAAAAAGATCGTGTGAAGGTTTTTCAGTGAATAAGCAGAATAATATCAGGGAATTATCTGACTGTCATCCACCAAAACAGAACATCAAAGGCTGAAACAGCACATGGATCAAAAAGAACTTTTAATTTCTTTGGTTTTGACCTTAAAACTTCTATAATTGGTTTCTGATGTTTTTGCCTGTTCTTATCTAAATTTTCATCTCCAGTATTGTTGTCTTCATCTCCCAGTATTGTTGAACTTGTAAATCAGGTGTTGGCTTCTGTAACAGCTCAGCTTCATTCATTTCATGCACCAGTCACTGTGTTACTGGAAAATAACTGGAGAAACAGCTTATGCTTTTGCATTATCTAAACATAGCTGTTTCAGAACGCATTCACCTACAGCATGAAGAATTTGTTCCTTATACTTTTTTTTACTCTTTGATCAGTTTATGTGCATACACTTGAAGTAGTTGGCTGCTCTGTACAGAAAACTTGGTCTCTTTAGTTCGCTCATCCACCTCAAAAGCTGTGTCCTCAGTTTAACTTGCCTTTACCTTGCACTGAGAGAGTAGAACTCTATCAGTATTTTTATATTCGAATAGCCTATAGTCCATATCCATGAAGATTAAGGAACTTCGTCTATTTGCAGAACCTTTTACGCACAGTGCTACCTCACTAATATTTTCAGAAGGTTAAATGTAGCAATATTGTATGGTTTTTCCTAAATAGTCTATCGGTAATTCTTGTCTGTGCAGAGCAATCCTGTTTTATGAGTGCCCTTTCATGCTACAGGAATTCAAAATCATCCATGATTGCTTTCAGATTTTTTGGCATCGCTGCTGTCACAAGGCTGTAGCCAAAGTAACCTAAATTAATTTAGGTCTACTGGCTTTAGGACCAATTTACAGTAATTGATGATCTGTCCTTTATGGTTAATGCATTTTATATGTGCTTATCTTTACTTGCTGCATTAGCTTGGCACCCAAATCCAAATAAGCAAAGGTGCGTAATTATGTCAAACTTGGCCTCCCTACATACTGGTCATTTAACAAGCTACGGGATTTGATCTAATCATCCCCTCATTTGCCTTGTTAATGTATAAATACTTTTTTTTCATTGCTTCCTATCCTGACTACAGCTATCTCTCTTGCTTGCAAGTGGTGCCACTTCTGAGAACATTACCCCCAAAACCTATAAACTGAAATCTTGGTAAAAACCTCTTCCTATCCTCAGTATGTTGAAAAGTGCCATGTATTCTTACCGTTTTATTTTTACATACTTTCTAATCCATGGTATTACTTTCTCTCCCAACCTAACACAAGCCACTGAAGCTCCTGTAAATGTCTTTCTGCCACTGTTAGAGGGCTTCGGATTCAACCCAGCATTTTCCCCATAATGTCTTCTGAGGGATTTTCTCAAAAAAAAATTGCTATGATATCATTGTTAGTCTCCTTTGTTCTGGTACAAAGGCAAACTTCTGTAGGACTGCAGGGGTGTCACTTCCCTCTGAAATGCCTGATGTATTGAGTGTTTCCATGCAGTGAACTGCCCAGGGCCAGGGCAGCTGCCTGTGGTTGTCCATGGTGCCAGTCTGTTTACAGAGCTGCTGGCACAGTTTTCCTCTGCTGGAGCCCTCAGAAGTGTTTGGGCACAGCTCCAGCCATAGCAGAGGCTAAAGAATGTTCCCAGTGGGCTGCCAGCATATGCTCCCTGTTTTGGAGGAGAAAGGGACTACAGCTGGATGGCTGGAGTTCTGCTGCTTGGCCTCTGGACAGGAGATGTTCAGTGGGTTGTTTTATCCTTTCCCATAGACATAACTGTGCGAACTGGTAACAAAACAAGCTGTTCTGAGCCGTGTATTCTGCTTATCACATTGGTTTGGTGGAGAAGACAATTTTGTGGTTGATGCACTAACTGGATGTGAGAAATTGAGTGCCCCAGGAAAGGCTGGCAGGATTTCCCCTGACTGTAAGGTCTGAAGAGGTGCAGGAGGAAATGGGAATGAGTTTTGATGTCCTGTCCTTCAGTCTTTGTCCCTAGGCTGTCCTCCTACCTCCTACACAGCTCAGTAGGCGCAAAGTGTCCTAGGTTGAGATTGTGATGGGGTCATACTCCAAATGATCTATGCAGGATGTTCAGTGGTGTTTTTAAAACTGACAGTCACCTGTTCAGTTAGTTGGAGACTATATGTAGGCAACTGGCTGCAAGAAAGATTACATCCTTTACATATATCCTTTAAGGATACACCTATTCCACCTATTTCACAACTTAACTGGAAATTAGAAGTTCACCATTGAGTGGTTCACACAAATAAAAACCCCACAACCCGAAAAAAACCCCACTATTTAAAAACTTGAAACTGGAAGCACAAGACTGCAGGCAGTTTTCGATTGTACAATTTCACTTTGCAAAACCCAGAGTACCAGGGTGACATTTAGACAACAGGCTATCCTTGACCCAGAACAACCCTGTTTACGAAGTGCAGTTTTCTTCTGCCCTTAAACACCGCATCTGTTGATTTTTTTGCTAGTACCTTATTCACAAAAGATGAATTTTCAATTCTTTCTGAAAGAGATTTACCTTAAAAAAAAAAGACAAACTAAGAAATGCCAAATAAAACAAAAGCCAACTAAAAAAAAAGTCAAAACCATCCAAAACAAAAAACCTACCTCCCAAAAAACCCCAACATCCTCCCCTCAAACCCCAAAAACAATGAGAGGCTGCACCCTGAGGGAAGGAATGTTCTGGGCATTTAAGAGCACACAAAAAAGCATCATCTTCCTCTTCAAGATTTCTCACCAAATCTGCCTACCCCATAAAATTCTTTGCACTGGAAAGTGGTTTGGGAAATGACAAATTTCAGTTCACCAGAATCATGTTTTGGTAAAGCAGTCATTCAAGTGACCAAAGTGTATTTCCATTCTTTAAAATAAAAATAAGAAAAAACCCAAAAAACTGAGCACCAAAAACCAAACCACCCCCCACCAAGAATTACAAGAAACTCTGTTAGTGTGTAGGATGAGAAGTTCATGGAATAGGTGTAGCTGTATTCTTCTCTGTACATCTTCATGAAGACATCAGCACTTATCAAGGCAAGGGCCGGTACAGCCAGGGGGTTTGACTGGGTACCAAGAAAAATTGTCACCGAAAGGAGAGGCAGGAGGAGATCTGACTTCTCAGGTAGCTGGAACTGATGAACAGCCAGAAACAAGTAATCAAGAACAGCCCCGGTCCTCCAGAGGGCCACTTATCTCCATCTCCCTCACTCAGAAATTTATGAACCACCTTAGTTCACAACTTTGCTTAAATCTAATCGAAACACTCAATGCTTGGTGTATAAAATATGAAGCAAGACGGAAATGTTAAGATTAAGAGTTGTAGGGAAATGTCATGGTTTGCTTCCCTCAAAAGCATTTTCACAAGGATGGTGCTCTTGCCTGGGCTTCCACCTCCACTTGTGCCCTAAACAACTGAACACCAGTTTCTTGTGCTTAATGAGCTCTGTGGTGCATGTCTGAAAAAAACCAAACAAACCAGAATTCCTGCAAGCAGGGACATTTTTTTCGGTGTTTGGAAGGTAATGGGCATGTCAGTGGCACTGCATAATGGAATCACTCAGGAAAAAGAATAAATTTGGATTTAGAAACCATCATGAGATGCCATTCAATAAGGAGCTGGATTAATACCTTAAATTACTTAGAAATGTGGGGCTGTAAAGGGCATCTGGGGCTGAGGCCAGCCCCTTGCCGTAGTCAGCCTCTGTCAGATAAACCCTTTCATAAACTAATTAGCTGATCCATCTTAGAACAAATTAGGTCATTTGCTACCATTACTCCCACAGGGAAATTGTTCAAGAGCCTCACTTCTCTGTTGCTTTGAAATGTTCTTCTAATTTTCAGCCTCAATTTATTAATGGACAGTTTATATTCATTTGTTCTTGTGCCAGTGTTGTCCTTTAGCTTAAATACCTCTGTTTCCTCTCTTATTGTATTCCTTGATGTATTTATAGACAACATTCACGTCCCCTCTGAGCTTTTGTTTCACTAGGGTGAACAAGACAGGCTTCCCTTTTCTCCTGGCACAGGCTGAGTGTTGGTGTGATCGTCATTCTCCTCAGAACCTGATCTTACTTGGATTTTTTTCACCTCTATGTGTATGGTGACAAACACAAATATTTGAAAATAAGAGCAGTCACCTTTATTCAAGATTCAATAGAGAAGAAACAATCTGCATTAAAAATGAGAAATTAATACATGTAGTAGATGAGGTGGCAGCATTCCCTATTTTTGGTAGTATTTATATAATTCTGAGCTTATTTCAAACGCAAAAGAAAACCCATTTCATGCTCTAGAAAGTGTGCACATTGCTTTGCTCCACTGTCTCTGTCTATGGAGGTTCTTGACACTTGTGGTTGATATTTTCTCCTCCCAAGCACATTTTTAGGCCATTGTTCTTCTTTTAGGGTAAGATGTAGACTCAGAGGAGGGAGTGGGGGAAGTGGTGGCCACGTCTCTTCAGTAGATTTTGAAAGGGCGTTTCCCCTTTCTGCCCCTACTCCGCATGCAGTTGTTTGCCAGGGAAGAAGCTGTTTCATAGTTCTGCAGTGCACTGGTCCACTACACCTGAGGTTCCCCCTGTCCCAGTGCAGAGGCTGGTGGCCAGAGCACTGCTCTTGCTCCAAAAGGATTGAGAACCTGTGAAAAGGATGTGCCACGTGCCTTGGGACACGTGGCACGCGAGCAACAGCTCATACAGGGCATGGAGGTCACTTCGGACCCTTGAGTAAATCCAGGCCTGAAGGCTGACTTTATCTTTCATCAAAAAAAAAGATACAGTTCTCTTTCATGCTTTCATATGCTCCCAAAAGCATGTCCTGAAAACTTCATTATTTATTATTGTAACTCATGTTGTGTTTGATTTAGAGCAAGAACCAAAGATGCTGACAGCAGTGTGTGAGATACATACGAAGATAGTTTCATGGAGTTTATGTTCTGATGCTTCAGTGCTGCAGAGATTTGGGCATCTATTTCACTTCAAAAAATATACATCTTTTAAAAATGAATGTAGCATTTAGAAATATACATTCATCTGCTTCAGGTTAAGCAACTGTGAAAGCCTTTGAAAAGCCAGAGCCTAAAAGATGCACATAGCTGAGGTGCTTTGGGAGATGCAGAAAAGGTGTTAACACAGATTTATTAATTCAGTTACACAAACTCTCCACATGCTCATCTCTTTATACTAAGAAATGTGACATTTATGGGCCTCGCTGGTAAAGTAAGACTCTAGCAGAGGCCTAAAACCTGGTGCTTCAGGTGTGGGAAATCATTTAGTGTGTAGGAGTTAATGAGAAGCAATATAAACTATTTCACAAACATTTCTGAAAACATGTGTTATTCCTTTCTTTCTTCATATTCCTGACACATGTCATCAAATGGCCATTTCACATACCCACAGACATCTAGTCACATCTTTCTTTCTCATCTAAAATACTCTCTGTTTTGAGCAGTTGCTAGACTTTTAGAGATCTCTCAATTAGAGATGATCAAAAACATTTCAAGTTTAACAACCATCAGGAAATACAGCTTAATCAAAGTAGGCACATTTTGCAGGAACAAATTGGTTTCAGTTTTGATACAAGTTTAAATGGAGAATGAATGTAAATGAATTGTGTCAGGTTCCTTTCATTTAAATACAGAAAATATTTCGGTTTTACTTTGCCATTTTGATTAATTTTTTTTCAGCTGTCATAGTCAAAACACTTCATATTTCTGTTCATCATGTATCTATTTATAATTAATATTTCATTAAAATGCTTTAGACTTGAAACTTTCCTGTAACATGATGGACTTTTTATTTCCCTTTAGAGTTTTGTGTTAGTGAGAAACTAAATGGTAATTTTTTTTTTCCAAATTCAGAATTTCCTACTTCCATCAGTAAAATTAGAGTGAGACCTTTCTCTATATTTCTTATGCTGGAGAGGGGAATAAGCTTCCCCAGATTTTGATTTTTATTACTGAACAATCCACATCAGTTCTGCTCAGACAGCCTTTGGCACCAGAGGGTCCATCCAGATGTCACTGAGTACCAAAAACCAGCTTGGCAGTTACAGATGTGCCAATCTTGAGGAGATTCTCTCTGTGGAGAACTGCAGGGCGTTTTGTAAAGGGCAGCTCAAAGGCTGTCTCTAAGAAGTGAGGGTACAAAGGCTGGGGGAAGGCAGGCTGACAGAGCTCACACGAGTCACAGGCTATCAGACAGTTCATTTAATGATAAAAAGTGAATTATTGTGGTACACAAGTTTTGTAGTTGAGAACATAGCACGGAAGGCTGAAACAGCATTACCCAGGTCTGGCTGCTTATAATATGGATTTAGCTGTCTTTGACATCCAGTGCCCTGTGAGCAGTTTATTATCTGGAAAGTTTTAGAGCCCCATGTTTCACTGATGGTTATTCATCAAGTGTTGCCTTCGTTCCCAGGCTGTGCTCAGACGTCTTTCAAAATTATGGTAAATATTGATTTAGTGCCCTGCTTAAACATGCATCTCTGGCACAGACTGTTCAGCAACCGTGCCTGTGTCAAACAGGAGAATTAAATTCACAGCCAGAGTTCACTATAATAGCTGTCTTATTCATCTAGTTCTTGCCTTCTTGGAAAGCATCATCCTGTCATGTGTGTCTCTGAAGAACATAAATGAAATAAATCCATTAAAATGTTAACATCTTTGACAGTGAAATATACTGAGCCCCTTAATTCTGGAAAAGTCAATTTTGAAAAGTCACTGTAAAAATGTTGTGTTTGGGCTGTGTGCCTTAGCTCCTGCAGGAGAGACTCCCATCATTCCCTCTTCCATTCCCAAGTTGTACTTAATTTCTAGTGTAGTACTTCCTGCTTGAGAAGTTGGTGCTGTGATGACCAGTTCACCTCACTCAGTGTCAGAATGAGAGCAGACATCCCTTGAAGAAACTGGTTTGGGGTTCAGCAGCGAACCATTACACCAGAGGAGATGAGAATGGGCAGATGGATGTTCTTTTGTGTGTGGTGCCTGATATGGAGCCTCTTCACCAGTGGTGGGCCAAGTTTATATCTGTGGGTAGAGACTGACAGAGAACTCTGCAGGGATTTATGTGCCTGGTGATCCTCGTGGAGAGCTTCCATGTGACCCACTGAGAAGTGCTCCAAATTGGGATCTTTGCCAACTCAGTCTAATATTAAAATGAGACTCCAATTCCTCAGTATCACCTTCCTTTACCATACTGTTTACAACAACAGAAATTGCTAATGCATGTAAAATTAATACAGCAAAATAGAAAAGGGTTGAGATGGTTGTCAAGAACAGTTTGATGCACAGGAAGGATTAAGCAGACAATTTAAAACAAAGAAATAGTGAGCTGCTTCATAAGAAACTAAGCTAAGCTGTGCAAACCCCATCTAAGTTGATTTTTTTCTCTCTAGTGAACATATAAAACCAAGAATATTTTTTTCCACGTTGCATAAAGCCCAGCCACTAGCAGTATTTAATTGTTAGCCTCTCTAGGAATCCATGTTACAATTTTCTTCATGAGAAATGTACTGTTGGCTGTACTGGATGTGGTCCAGTTTCCGACTATAAGGACTTTTGCTCGTGACCAATGTTGCCTCTGTTATTAACTGATCCAGTTCAGCCCCACGCTTCAGGAATGGCACAGCTCTCAACAGACCCATGAGGATGTTTATCTGGAGGTGTCTGCTGTTCTGCTTGGACTGGACCTTTCCTTGGTACTTTCCTTTCTTGATGCCACCTGTGACCTGCATTTACCACTCCCTTATTGCCCTTTTATAGAGCCAGATCTTTTGTAATATACCTACACACAGTGAAATAAGAGTCTAGCTTTAGTTCTTTTTATTTTTGTATGTAAAATGTAAAAAGTATGAGGTTTTGAGGTCCTTTGTTCTTAGAAAACTCACCCATGAGGAAGGGATTGTGTGGCTCCTGCTCTGCTGCAGCATTTCTTCCGGGATGAAGTTTTGACTCCATTATATGCATTTTTCTGGAGAGCAGATGGGTAGATATTGGGCCATTTCTGTGTCTAGGAGGTTAACTTTCTCATTAGACATTTCTTTTCAGCTAGACTTCACACTGAAAGGGCAGAAAAGAAAACTGGGCTGATTCTGAGCCCTGCAGCAGCCTTTTCCTCCTATGGAAGAAGATTTAGATATTTGTGCTGATTACATTTCTTTGTCTCTTTTTTTTCCTTTGTGTTCCCTTTCTGATTTTTGATGTCTCTTTTAGCCATCTTCAGAGGAAAGCATCTGTTTTGTGGAAGACATGAGGCAAGGCAGCCGCTGCTGACTGGGGAAGGGAGAGGACATAACTCTTAGTGGTGTCAGTTTAAGGTGCTGGTGGATTGGATGGCAGATTCAGACAGGCAGCTTGGTGTCCCCAACAAGATCAACGATGTGAGAGGTTAATTAATGACACATGGCTGATTTAGATTAGGAAGGGCAGCAGCTGGGCAGACCATGAGATGGATTTGCTGAAAGCATCACAACTGAAATGGATTGTGTTGGGTTTGTTCTTGAGGAAATGAGATGATTTCAGGTGAACATTCTTTTCATCCCCTAACTGGGATTTGCTTGAGTGTAAAAGGTGTGTTTGTGCACGTTTGTATGTGTGCTTTACATACATGTGTGCATATCCTCATTAGCCACCTAAAGGTCCTAGAGAAGATAAGATGCTCCCAAGAGAGGACATCATTGATGGTTTCTGAAGAGCCAACGGAAATCTGGGTCTTACTGAGCACACCGGCACCAGGCCAGGGAGATGTTTAATAAAGTGCTGAAATTTTAGTGTGGACATAGTCACTGTAGGTCAAAGTAAAAGCATAAATGGGTGGCTGGTCTGAGCCAGGTTGCTCAGCTTTCTGCAAGAGGGAGACTGCAATGAGTGAGACTGCTTACAGTAATAGTGGCATTTCCCAAAATTCAGGCATGAATTCAGTGCTTTTCATCTAAGCATTTTATGTAGGCTGCGAGTTTGCCTTATATCAGTAACAGAGAAGCCCTTTTACTGGAGATTTACCCATCAGGCCAGTGGCAGCTTTGCAAGTAAAACTCAAGTGCCTTGAGTTGTGAGACTGTTTGGGGGTAAGATCACCTGAGCCTCCCTGAGGAGTCCCTCTCACTATGGTACCTCAGCAGTGCAGCTCTGGTGCCTTTGGCTCCACCACCAAAAAAAGTCGCCACTAGGAAAAAAAGTCACTTGGCCCCCAAATCTCACTTGTGTGAGCAGGACTCCTCCTTCCTTCAGTCACTGTGAGTGATGATGTCTCCACACCTTTTCCTCTGAGGTCAAGCTTGTTGTGGCAGTATGGGAAAGAGGTGTTGCTCATCAGTCTCTGAGGGTTTCCCACAGAAATAGGCACTGGTTTTGCTGTTCATCCCGTAGAGAGTTGTTGGAGCTGGGTTTGAACTCCTTGCACCTCCAGCTGCTGGCTGTGAGCCATGAGTTCTGTGAGAGGAACAGGGAACCGGCACACATGTGAAACGGCCTTTCAGAAACAAAAATGGACCATTCAACTCATCTGGCCAGGACCAGGGTAAGGTATTTCTGGGAAGGCTGTGGACACAATGCATGGCCAATAACAGCAGCATGGTTTTGTATTAGGGGCAGGAGATTCTTCAAGGGAATGTTCTCCAAAAATGCTCATGTTCCTTCACATAGCCCGCAACCCCACGTTTGAAGCAGATGCTTCTCTTTTAGACAGCGGCTAATTCAAAACAAAACTGCTTGAAGCAGGTGTTCTGATATGTATCATTAAGAGCAGGGAGGTGAATTCTTCATTTATCTGTTATGTATGTGGGCAAACTCAAGAAAATAGGTGTGTAAGTACTGATTAATCAAATATTGGAATTAATGGGATAAAAGTGCACGTTAATGGAAAATATTCAAAGTGTGTGTTGTTCCTTATCAGTTTGTTGATTTTGTAATAAACATTGACTTATCTGAAGAGCCACTGAATTATAGGTATGACTGAAACAGCTTCATCTTATAAGTTCTGGTGCTGTAGGTTGCTACATATCTTTGTAGGTTATCAAATGAAAGATAAATGTGTCTGAACATCTGCCATGCACTGTCTTAGGAGCACTTTGAGAATATATAGGCTAAGTTTGCCCTCTACTGGATTGCAAAATTACATCACTGGCTTTATTACTGGCCAGATATGTTATGTTCTGGTTATTCCCAAGGAAGTTTCCCATTACATGATATAACACATACACACTTCACCCTCAACACTTGTGTCATCTTTCTAGTCAGTCATCTTTGCTGTGTGAACTGCTCCCTGAATTATTTTTTTAAGAGTTGTTCTTTTAAAAAATGTCTCTATCCAGGGCTACTTTTGAACAGCGTTGTTTTGGTGCCTTTTTCTTTGGATGAAAAGTTTCTGCAACGGGAGTAATTCTTAACATCAGGAATAAACCAACAACTGATTGACAGGAGCCATCTGCACAAACAGATCTACTCTTTTCCCTCTGACAGCTTGTTTCTAGCAAGCCCTGGGGTCTCCAGCAAGCTGCATTCACAGCCAGGAAACAGCTCCTGAGGGGCTGCAGCTCCTGCTCTTTCTCTGCCAGTCATGCTCTCTGCCACATATTTACTGAGCACTTTTAGTGTGGCTGCAGCTACTTGCAGTCAAGGCATGAAGCGGTGCTGCATCCTAATTCTGAGTATGTACTGGGATTTCAAGGCTCATTTGGTTTGTGCTTTAAATAAGTTACAAACATAGACATCTGTGACAGACTGCATTTGACATCAGCTCTGCAAGAGTGATCCCAGAGTTATGAGGTCATACCCAGGAAAGTTAAATCTGCTGTGATGAATCATAAGGTATATGAGATCAGGTGCTTATCTAACGTAAATCACTGTAAGTTCTCTGACCTGAACAAAATTGTGTTGGCTTGTGCTGGCTGAAGGTTTTTCTAATTTTTAATATAATTTCTCATTTGCTGTTTTCCTCTGTTGGGTGTGCTGGTAAAGAAGGTTTCTTGGCCTCACCAAACCACTTCAAATGTCTGTCCTTGCTCATAATTTTTAGGTCTGCCAGGCTCTGTTTATAACCAGAAATGCTGTGTCAAAAATATATTAGTTCCAAAAAGTAAATCAGTGTCTGACTGGACTCTGCTCAGCAGATCTTTGTTCTGTCTCTGTGTTCAGATTTTATCTGTACTGAAAAAAGAGCAGACAGCACAGTGGGGCACTATTATCCATCCCCGTGGCAGTGCCAAAAGCATGTTAGGAGCAGCTGATCGCATTTTTAGGGCTCCTATTACAGCCCTCCTTTACTCTTGCCTGGATCCCCTGGCAGCAGTGTGAACCAGAAAGCTGCTGAGAGCTGTTGTGCTGACAAGGTTCAGGTTTTTTTGCTATGAAGTTGTGTATCCGCACCCTGGTGTGCTAGAAGGTTGTGGTGAAAACCGCTGAAACTCAAAAAGCTCTTTCCAATAGCACTATAGTTTTCCAGAGCCAGCAGGTTGCTGTTTTCATGCTGGTTTTATGTACGGATAACCTGAAAGAGGCATTGAGATTGAATATTATCTGAGCTGCTCCACAGTCAAAACTAAATTTGGAGGTGAGGAGGAAACCAGCATATCTTAGAGCATCTGGTAATAGAAGGGGAGATATTTCTGGCTGGCTGATTTATTTGTCTATTTATTACACCATCAATTTTGGAGTTAAAGTAAGTCCCTGGGAAAAATGGGGTAGGCAACAAATGATCGGTGGTGAAAGGTGTATGATAAATTACTGTGCCCGTGGCTCTACAGTTCATTTCAGGGGCAGCACCTCCAAAACAGGCAGAGGAGAATCAGCTGCTTGAGATTGGGAAGAAATTATTAAAAAAAATCGGATATTTGAATGATGCGCAGGCAGAAAAGGAGAACTATTGTACCAGTGGATAGGCCACTGATTGCTCTGACCATGGAGGCTTCTCTTGAAGTCTAGGAAAGTCTACCTCATTTGATTTCAGAATGTCCTTAGGAGAAGTCAAATCCTGGCATTTGTCCCAGTAATTGATGTCTCGTAGGTCCCAGCCACTCTCTCAGTCTTTGTGGGAACTTGGTGCTATGGTGTCTTAGGCTGGGCAAATTCTGGTTGCACTAGGAAATGTGTCTGAAGGCAGTAATTGGTGCAAACTCCTCGAGTCGGGAGGTGTGACTGCACAGAGAATAGCTCTGCTCAGTAAGGAGTTCCTGTGATGTGGAGTTGAGGGTTTTTTAATCATTCCCAACTAGTCCCTCTGTACTGGAGTAGAACTGCATGGAGGTCCCATCCTGAATCCTATGTATCCTGAGATTTGAGGTTTCAGGACTCTTTAGGTGGCACAGAACTCCTCCAGAGGGAAGAGGCTACAGCCCTGCTTTGAAAGCGTGAGCAAGGCTGGGTATGGAAAGTAACACAGTGGACCCTCCCCAGCACCTGGAGGAGCTGGATGGGGGCTCCTGGGAGCAAGCAGAATTGAAAATTCTGTCATTTGATGTAATTATTTTCCATTTCATGAATATTCAAGAACAGAGTGTGGAGGTTAAGACCTGAACAGTTGTAATATTGCTGGCAAAGCTCTGTCCTTGACTGTAATAACTTTTGGCTTCTAACCGATATTCTTAGGACAAATCCTGAATATCACAACCTGTTTCCTAACGATAAACCTGGAATAGAACTAGTAGTGTCCTAATTTTTCCATGGACTGGTGCACAGAGGAGCTAAGATCTGGGTCCTCAGAGGTTATTGGCACTTAAATCCAGGGTTGTGAGTGGACCGATAGAGAAGAATTGCCCTGACCAGCCTCATCTTGGACCTGTGTCACACTCTCTGCTCACATCCAGCAGCTCTGTTTAAGCTTGTGCTCAGGTGTCCGAGCCTGAACTACATTGCAGGGGTCCCTGAGCCCAGCCTGGCCTCCTGCTGTCCTGCACTGACTGGATGCACCCCCAAATCTTCCTTGATGGTAGCTTGTCTCAGGTTGGTCTCCTGCTGGAGTTCACTGAATAGACCTGGATCTGCCTCACCATCACATCTTGATGGAGCTCTAATCACCACAGCCCTGATCAGGTCTGTGGGGTGGTGCCCTGTGTCTCCTGGCTCCTTCTCCCTCGAGGAGCAGCCCTGCTTTTGCTGCTCCCTGGCACTCAGCCCTGTGGAAGTCAGTGAGTCCTTTATAGACATTTCAAGAACTAGCCCATGTCTTGCCTGAGGCCACAGAGCAGTATCAGCAGACATGACAAATCTTCACTGAACCATCTTTCTTTTGTGCTGCATCAATTCTCTGTAATTAATAAGATTTACAAACTTACGTCCATTACTTAATTGCTCCTGTATTCATAAAAATGTCACGGCATTTTAGTTCCTTTTACATTTACAGGCTGGAGCTGTGCAATCTGTGGGGCAACACACAGATTTCCACTTCATTGTAACACAAACGGTAAACAACTGCACAAATGGCTTTGTTGTTAGCTCAGGCCTGAGAACTGAGCTCTAGACCACTGTAGACCACAGGCCACTTTAATGAAAACATACTTTTGATAGAGAACACGGAGATAAGCCATGGAAAATAGTTTGGGAAAATGAAAGCAAATGTGAAAGATAGGTTGGTTTTCTTCAAAGACAAGCCATTTAAAAGGGTCTGGGAGCGCATGGGGAGAGAAAGAAGAGAAGAGGGCCTGGATCATGTGCACACTGCACAGCAATGTCCAGGGAGTTGTGCAGCATCTCTCATACAGGACTCAGAACCATTCCACCTTTCTGTAATGCACATGAAAGAAGAAGAAACACCTACGTCCATTTAACCTGTGCAGGAGCCAGGCTCTGCATTCCATTCTCTAAGTATTACAGAGGTATTGTGTTAACTCAACTGGTAGTCTTCCATTTTTAATTTTAAAAACAATAGCTATGGCACTAGAACTGATCTGTGGGAGTTATAAGGGAAAGAAAATAATTTCTCTTACGTTCCATCATCCCAGCTCACATCTAATTTATTCACTTCATAGACGCATAAATTCACACAGAAGTCAGACTCAGCTGAAACCAGAATAGATGGAGTATTTATTGCACAGGGAAGAGCAGCCTGAGGAACATCAGGAAAAAAGGAGAGCACCACAAGACATATTCCGAGCTCCTATCTCATAAGCACCTTTGATTTTAAATTCTCTTACAAAGGGGTAAATAGTACCAGAGCAACTGCTTTAACAGACTGCATGTTACAGCTGGCTAGGGAAAAGTTGCATCTCTTTTACCAAAAAGTGCCCACGTTTTATTTAATTAAAAAAAAGGCAATTATTTCAAGAGGAAATAAGCCATAAAAGCTATAATGGCCAGTCTCATGCAGCACTTGGAGAGGCCCAGATTTGTAAGACCTGTTTTGAGTTCAGAATTTATTTTCTTTGTATTCTATAAAAACACAGAACACTTGAATTTCAAGAAAGTAGCAAGGATTTGTGTGGAACTGAATGGGAGACAAAAGAGAGTGAGTGGCTGCCTAAGGTTAGGATCTCAATCCACTTCTAACTACAGCAGCAGACACAGGAATATAAATTTTGTCTCTCAGTAAAGTTTTGAGAAAATGTCATTTTCTCCATAAAAACTGCTTCCAAGCTCTCCTCCTCAACTTTTAAGGGTATCTGCATGTGTGTTATAGCTCTTGGCCCTAGAGGTCTTGGAGATCCATCTCTTTCTTTAAGGAAAGGACTGAGGAGAGAACACCTTGCCCCAAAGCTGTGGAGTGGGTGCTGGATGTTTGTGTGCAGGCAGCCCAAGGACACAAATGAGCTGTGGAGCACCGTGGCTACTCAAACCCAGGGCACTTGTTTGGGGGAGCCCAGGTCTGTCTGAACCCAGGACAACTGTGCAGGTCACAAACCCCAGTGCCAATGGAACTGAAAAGGTACCAGAGTGAGGTGAGGGTTGAGCTGAAATTCTTATGATTTCATCTGTAGACCCAAAGGTCGAAATTCCACTTACACCTTGCTTTAGGCCTCCAAGTGTTCCACTGGCCTTAATTCCTTTCGTTCCACGTATCTGCATTTCAGAGCCACCGTGGTAATGTTATTCCAACTCTTCCCATTTTGCTCTGGACTTGATCTCTGTGTCCTTTGACAGCATGGATCGGTCGAAACTTGCTTACATTTTGAATTTGCCACTAATTCATCCTTGGAATCAGTGATTCTACTTGTACAATGCTTTTTGGTTTTTTTTAACTTTATAACTGACAATTGAGATAGGTTCCATTCTTAAAACATCTTGCAGGTGGCTATCACAAAAGTCAATAAGTTTTCTTATATAAAATACGAAGGTTTTCGTTACAAAAAAAAAAATCTTTATTTTTAAAACTATTTTAACTTAGTTTGTGAGAAATGGTAGCCAGACTTTTTTCAGCAGTCTGTACAACTTCACTTGGTGCAGCATTTGGGGGGGGCTTCCAAGACTCAGCTTCAATGGAAACTAATGGCTTAATAAATTCTTAACCAAATATTTTAAAACTAAACAGTTTTTAAACACAATTTGCGGGTTTTGGTTAATAAAAGTTTTCATGGCCAGAATTCCCACAGAAACTTTCACATTTTCTTCTTGCTTGCATAGGGAGAAGTTTTTGCTGTCTTGTAACCGTATTTTGGCTTTTCATGCCCTTGTTGTTTTTGGCTAACATTCCTTGTGCAAGTCATGTTGTCCATATCCATGGTGTGCAAAATACACCCATGATGTGCATAATACACCTGGTAAAAAAATCCAGTAGTTGAAAGCCAAGATCAGTTAACCAAGGACCTATTCTATAGAAAGAGTTAATATCTTATGAACTCCCATGATGTAAAACAGCTGCATTTCAAAACAAAATCACTCATGGAGAATAATCTTTCCTTTAAAAATTTCAGCATAAAAATATATTCTTATCTGTAAGAGAAGATTGTAATCCTCCAAATGTTTCCTCATGTTGTATTCCAAAAACTGAACTTCATCGCTTCATTTGTATTGGTGTTTAATAAATTGGTTTTGTTTTTCAGCCGCAACACGGGAAGATGAGTTTTGTGGAAAAGGGCAGTCTAATGGAGATGCGGTGTGCAATTTGGATGATGAATTATCAGAGATCCAGAGTAGCCTGTGTTGTGGTCATTTTATTGTTCAGTGCAGTAATAGAGTTAAGTTATATTTACATTTTCTAATTGTATTTTGTTATGCAAAAAATTATATGTACGCAGACTCTTGCCAAACCAACCACTGAACTCTATTCCTCGCTCAGAAAAAAAAAGGAGAACAACTAAGACTGAAATAGAAAACAAAATAGATAATGAAAGCCCACTGAAATCACAGAGAGGCTCCACACTGAATTCCAGACGAGCATCCTGCATTTCATCATGGCCATGGCCTTCGCTTGTCCGCCAAGCCTGCAGCTCAAAGTCTCCTCCTGCCAGCGGCCTTGGCCAGTATCCCTCGTTCAGTTCTGCTCTGGGAAACACATCTTTAAAATCTCTTGATTTTAGGATCAGCCAGGAAATGTGCTTGCTGGAGGTAGTGGCACCCAAAAAGACTGAAATTACTCCCCTCTGTGCCACATCAAAGCGGCTGTAATGGCAACCCAGTGATCAGGACACAGCAGATGCCATTTTCTCCCCAGACTCCAGGCACAAAGTGTTTTTCTTCAAATGGATGGCTCAAATTTTGGTTCTCCTTCCATGCAGGGCGGTCACTCAGGAGCCGGGTGAGCTGCCTGGACAGTCACTCCACGGAGAGAGAGAGGGAGGGACCCCAAAGTTTTGAGGCAGGGGTGTTTTTCCTCATACCTTTCTGTAGAGTATCCCAGTAAGCTGCTCTCTGCTGTATTGAAGCAAAACAGTGTTTTTATTCATCTACTTGGACACGCTGGGTCTGCCTAAGTTAACTGAGAGTCTACAGAGGTTCCACTCACCTCCTCATAATGAGCATCAATAGCCGAATTTCCTGAAACCCCATTTATATCTACGTGTCTTTGTAAGTAAAGAATGGCATAACCTTCTTTTTGATGGGACTTCTAGAGCTTTTTCTTTGCTGCTTCCCAGGCCTTTGTTGCAATGAACACCATTTTCCTTACTTAGCCACTTGCCCACCTTTAAATGACTGTGTCTAAATTAGACACAATAGGGTGCATTAGAAAGATATTGAGAAGATGTATTAATTTATGATTCCAGGTAAAATAGAACTTCCCCAAAATAAAGTCCAAGGCAGGTGTAAACTTTTGTTCTTCTACCCCAAGGCTGGCAGCCTGAACTAATACCTAGAGAAATTAATAATAACTTTTCTGAAGTTCCTTTTGATTCCATTAGGAAAAGTTCTACCTCCTTATTAGGCAGCACTTTCTTTAACTGAAGGCAAAATGTTGATGCAAATTATTGCTTGCATTCTATATACCTTGATTTAGAGCTGAAAACTGACAAAAGTAATTAGATCCTTGACTATTCTTCCTAAATGTATTAGACACTCAGAGATAAACTCTTGGTCTGTACCCATCTTACTAACACTGGAAAAACAACAATTCTATTGGAGTATTTTATATTATTGGATAGATGTCAGGGCCCTGTCTGCTCCAACATTTTATAAATGTGATAAAGTGTAGGCCCTGCTCTAGAGAGTTCACACTTTCATAAACTCAAATAATGAAAATTGAGTGATTGTCACAACAGATTAACTAAATCCTTGACTTTGGAGAACTCCAAAACACCATCCTAGCAATTGGTTCACACCAATAGATTACAACACAGATTACTTGTAGGCATGATATCAATTTCTTCAAAAGTAAGGAAACTTAGGTACCTGGCCTCAAATAATTAAGAAATTAACTTACTAAATACACCTAAGAAGAATAAACTGTATGTTATTATGCCTGTATAGCAATTTTTGGCCACCTAATGCTCTAAAATTCCACTGAAATTCCACTACAGAGAAAAAAAAAATCTGGTGTTGTAGGAACATCATCCAACAGCAAGAAACCTTATCTTTGCCCTCAAGGTGCAGAAGAACTCAAAGTGAACTGACAGGCTTACATCAACTTCTCATCATTAGGAAAGGGAGTCATGCAATTAAATGTAGTCTTATTTTGTTAAAATATTTTATGTCAGGCACAGGGTGTTCTGAGGTGATACAGATAATTAGCAGAGAAATTTAATCATCCGTATCACAATGAAAGAAAAAAAATTGGCTCTTTAATCAAAAGATAGACCCACCTGATCTGAAATGAGACTGTTTCAGTATGTCTTCCAGGCTAGAAAGCCTAGTTAAAAATTAATGGAAGTTGGCAAGCATTAAATTATCTACCTAAAAGATCCTATACAGCTTCACAAATTAAATAGAAATTCTTTGATATTCACAAAACAAGTGATCTGCAGGACTAATGCATTGGAAGAGTGAAATAACATACACCAAAGGCAGAATGCCCTCTGAGCAATGTGCCATCACTAGGGCTTGTGCTAAACAGAAGGTTCGTTTGTGGGTCCAAGTTTTCTGCTTGGCTTAAGCGGCAGCTGTGCTATTTTATACCAATAGAGCTTGACTCATGGTGGTGTTGAAGGAAAATTTATGGCTAGACCCTGGCTGCAGCTGTGGCTTCAGTGGCAGGACTTGTGTTTATTTCAATGGGATGAGCTTGCTTGGCTGTTAGTGCTTGGCATTTTCTTGGCAATATGTGAGATTCTTCTTGGTTCTAGGACCTGTGGTTTTGGTATCTTTCCAACTTGGCTGGAATCACTGTCAGGAGTGAACACTTGAGTGAAGGAGATTTTGATGCTTTTTGCATTCTCAACATAATTGTGATTAAAAAATGTAACTGTCAGAATGGTATTGAAACAAAATTAAACTTGTTTCAGAGGATAAAATCTGTTGCATAACAAACTTTCAAATGTTTACCCCAAGTCTGTCTATATTTTCATTTCAGTGTTAATGAAAAAACCTTAGCACATATGTTGCTTTCAGCATTCTGTATTCTAGCTAGGCTTTTGTGTGGATTTATGCATTTGTTTTTAAAGCTCTGCAGTCTCCACTTGTACTGGGAGAAGCTTGGTGGCACAGGATACTCTTAGTTTAGCAAAGACAATGGGATCCTTTTGCTAGGCACTGGAATTGGTGAAGACCAGATGGAAATCCAAAGTACATTTAAAGGTGAGGATACTTGCTAGAAGAGATTAATGGGGAGTACATCATTCTACAGCAGGACTTGTAGTTTTTGAAGTATAAAAAAAATTTAGCTCTGGTTAACCAGAAGTAGTACTTGCCTGAAAAACAAAGTCTCATAATGCTTCCTATTAGCATTTTCCTGTTACTACCAGTGAATCTAATGATCCTGCTCAGATTTTCCTAGCATCCCCATGCATTTAAATTTTATATGCCCAGATATGATGCAGAAATCATATTCTGAATGCTTTTCCTCCTACTCCGAATCCCTTAGCAACTTAAATTTCATTCATGGAAAAGTAATTATTTGAACTCCGTGTGCTTTTCGCTTTTATTAATGGAGTTTAAAATCTGGAAATGTGAAAAAACAAGAAGCCTTAGGGTAGAATCTAAAATTCTGGTAGTAATCCTCCAGATTTTGCCCTCCTGCAGCTGTCATCGCATCGTGCTTGGGCTGTGCTACAGAGTTTATCTGCTGCTTGTCTTAGAAGGAGACCTCAGGGTCAGTGTGGACAGGGACTCATGTATGAAATACTTTTGGTACTTCTACCTAAGGAAGTAAAAAACCAGAGCAGTCATTAGTGCTGTGGCTAGGCGTCCCCATCCAATCTGCTTTTGTGAGAGCACAGAAGGTTCTGCCTGGGCCAGCTGAGGTATCAGCATAACAAAATGAAAGGCACTGCCCCACTAAGCCTGTAAGCTCTTGGGTTTATCATGGGCTACATGAAAGCAAGCTGGGGATCTCTGTACTGATCCCACGGTCTATTTGCAGATGAATTATTCACTCAGGGGTAAGGGGGAGTTGACTGAGTTCCAGGTGGCTGTCCAGAGGTGATGTGTCTCAAACCAAATCCCTGATCAATCTAACAAATTACCACGTTTTCTAAGAACTAAATGTCAAAGCACATATATGGTTATTTAGTGTCTCCGTAGTGTCAGGAGACATCAGATATGCTGAACTCCCCACTGTGCCCCCTGGGAAATTGGTACATGAGGAATAAACTGTCCAATTATATCCTTGGGAAAACACACTCCTGTTGGTGTAACAGGAACATATCAGAAAGTCTTTTCTCAACGACAACAGTGTTCAGCTGTTCCATTGCAAATTCTCTGAGCATGTGAAGTTTTTAAGTCCTACATTAAACTGTGAGGGATGAGAAGTGAATGAACATGCAGTCAAAAAAATAACATGGAGAACAGGTTGGTAGTAACCCAACAAAATCTAAGACTTAAAAAAAAAAAATTAATCAATATATATATAATTCTAAAATTCAGAGGTTTCTATCATACTCATTTTTTCCTCAGGAGACAGAGGATGCTGTCTGAGATAACAAAATTTCCTTTTTTGCAGACTCTCTCATTTATGTTAACAAAGATGGCTTAAGCACCCTCATGCAGTAAGAGCTAGCAAATATTAACTTTTTAACAGCAGCTGCTCTGTCATTATTCTAATCTCTTGAAGAATTAGCGATCCTCAGAAGTAAATTTTAAATTTATTTAAGAGTGTATTTACTTTATCTTTCTCTCCAATTTCCCCTCTGGCAGGCAAGCCAAGACTTCCTTAGACGACAGGACTAGAAGCTGTAAATTCTTGGGCAAAGTTTTAGGATATAAAAAGTGAAGATTTTTCAGAAGAGACATGTAGCTTGGCTGGAGCAGTGAAATTCTCCAAACTGATCCACTTAGGAAGGAAAAAAAGGTTCCTTGCTGTAATTCTCTGGGGGCTTTTTTTCAGTGTTGTATTACTAAATACTCTTATGGAGTATATCTACTATTACTAAAGCTGTTCCTGACTTATTTAGGATTGCATAGTGTAACACTCAAGTCATTTCATTTGAGGTCTCACCAATCCCATTCCTCTTGAATGTTACAATTTAATAACAAAGCAAGTACTAGAGATGTTCTCTGCCTCAGCTGTTATCTCCTTTTCTTGGCACTCACTAGATCACATCTGTGGTTCAGCTTTGGGGCCTCACTACACGACCGATAGAAACTGGAGCAAGTTCAGCAGAAAGCCACCAGGATGGCCAGGGACTAGAACACTTTACCCTTGCAGAGAGGCTGAGAGAGGTGGACTGGTTCAGCCTGGAGAAGAGATGGGTTTGGGGGGACCTGGCAGCAGCTTTCCTATTTCTTGGGGAGGTTATGGAAGAGATGGAACCAAGCTCTTCACAGTGAGGTGCTCCAGGAGGATGAGAAGCAAAAGGCACAAGCTGAAATAAGAAAAGTTCAGACTGAATATAAGGCAAATCTTTATCCCTGGGAGACAAGTCAGCTATTACAATAGGTTGCCTGGTGAAGCTGTGCAATCCAAATTCCTGCAGGACTTCAAGACATGGCAAAGCTCTGAGCAACCTGGTCTGCTCTCAGAGCTGACACTGCTTCAGTAGGAGGTTGGGCTGGAGACCTCCTGAGGTCCTTCTGTTCTGAGTGATCGTCTGATCTCAAGCATTTGGGTTGGGTTCCCCCTCAGCTTTCCTGGATGCATGACAGAAGGTGCAAATCAGACTCCCCTAATGCTCAGCTGAGACTGTGGGCCCAGTGAAGGGGAGAAGATGTGAGTCACATGAGAAAACAATGTGCTGGGGACCTGGGTCTGGTGGGATGCAGAGGATGGGGAGAATTAAGAGCAAAAGAGTAAGATGGTTTAGCTCAATCTTAGAGAACACAGTCTTGAAATTGGGCTGGAGAGAAGCCTGAGCATAGGCTTGTGGCATCAAGCTGACAGGTAGAAGACAGGATCCTCACAAAAGGTCTGACTGAGAAGAAAAAGCCATTTGTTGCATTTTGAAAACACAAATACATTTATTGGAGACATAATAAAATATAATAAAAATATAATAAAAAGTAACCTTAAATTAAGGAGAGGAAATGAAATCCTGATGCTCTTAGAACTGACTCTTAGTACTACAGCTGTTGTATTTGTCTGTGGTCTTACATCCTTAAAAGATTTTTCTTTCAAAATATTGAAAAAATTAATGTCTGTGCTCTGCAGCCAGCTAATACTGTGTGAAATTAATTCTTTCCTTCTATTCAGAAAGACTGTTCCTAGGCTTGTTAGGAGAGTGAGGAGAGCCAGCATCATTGAATGGGTTTTATTCGATAAAATAAATTCTCCCACTCTCTTATCAATACGACTCTAAGTAAAGTATTGTGAATAGGATGTAAGCATTGTAGCCTGTGTTCCTTCTCAGATAAAGAAAGTCAGCCTCAGAGCACTGAAACTCACAAAGAATAGAATATCTATGAGGCTTTATTTTTTTTTCCTGTATCTCATTCTGTGAGAGATGTGAGAAAAGCACATTTTCTCAAAATGGCCCATAAAAATATTGGTGGATGAAGATGCCATGTTGGTTTTGTCATAGCACCTGAAGTACGGAGGCTATTTCTAGATCAGATTTAAAATGAAAACCTTCTGATTTCCCAGGGTTTTCCTCCTGTTATGCACCTTAGATACAAACAGACAGATTGGAAAAAACCCCTTTTTATACAGGGGTTTCACTTCAGATCTTGCTGTTAAGATGCAGCTCAGCCTGGGCCAAACCTTCCCACATTTATATCAAAAGTAACTCTACTGGCAAAGGAGGTGCACTGAGACTAAACCAAGGAATGCAAAAGTAATGAATTTTCACATTTTCCCTTTGAGAAAAAGCCTGATATGATGAAGGAATATTTTCATGTTTTATTGAGGTTTCCTGGGCTAGATCTCTGGTCTTAAATATAGAGCCTTTTTAGCTACTTAAATCACAGTACTTTATTGGGTGCTAGGGTGATTGTCTGTCCTTACACATCATTCAAAGGAAGTAAAAAAAATGTTCCCTAAAAAAATATGAAAGAAATTTCGGGTCATCTTTCTGCATTCACCATTCCACTTCCTAAGCATAAAAATCTTGATTCCTTGTTCAGTGAGAGCATTTGTTGCAGCAAATTTCCATTAAAATGACATGGAGAACATCCATCAAGAAGAAAATCTCAAAAGATGTCTGAATGGTGGATGACAGGGAGTCCAGTCAGGTTAATGCACTTGAGGGAGTAATGTGGTTGTGTCACTTGTAGCTGCCTTAAATGTCCCAAATCTGAAGCACAGTGTCATTGACTGTTTGCAACAGAATCACCTGGCCTCGGGTAGAAATCTGCAGCATGGCTTAGCCTCACACTTCTAGATCTGAGACCAAGTCTTAGCTGTTCCATTAGCCAAGAAAAAGCAGTTCAGGAGTAAAAATTACCAGCCAAGGTCATGATCAGCAGAACCTGAAGTCTTTGGGAACATGAGGGATGTAGTTTTGGAATCATCTTAGAAAGCAAGAGATCAAGTCATTTGTTAAAGGGACATTTTGATCTGTAACAAAAACGGTCACTCTGTCTGGGGTGCTGTGACCCTTTGGGGCACAGAGCGATGAAGGACAAAAGAGGCCTCAGAAGGTCTCTAGCCCAACCTCCCTCTCCGAGCAGGGTGAGCTCTGACAACCTCCTGCTCTGAGACCAGGGGGACCAGGGCTTTATCCACTCAGCTTTGGAAACTTCCAAGGGTGGACTCTGGTCATAAAGCTTTCCAGAGATAAACCATTCACTACATCTTTTCTCAAATTTTGTCAAATGAGTCAGAAAATAAGAATTAAAATCTGTAAAAAAGAATTCTCTCTCATAATGTGCTTGGCATTTTTGCCACAACGTCATTGGTGTCATTTTGCACAACACTGCAGAACACCTTTGTTTCCTGTTTCTGGAAGGCTCTGGATTATAGGGTCAGACTTCAATGGCAGAAGTGGAAACCCATTAATATACAAATTCCAGCCAAAAGACCCTGGTTGGTGTTTAATAAAACAAAAAGCCCTGGATACTGTCAATGGTGAAACTAAGCATTTTGCCAGTAATCTCAGCTTTAAACAAAGCTGTTTTAATCAAGATAATTGCTACTTTTATGCCAATAGTGCATAAATTAAATATGAAATAAAAATAAGAGATAAACACTGCAACTGCATTATGACAAAGCTGAGGTAAAAATATCCAAAACCCCACTACTGCCAGAGTTCAATGTATGGTAAGTATTTCTATTGGTGTATGAAGTCATGCAGAAGGCAAATGCAACTGCTGACAGTGATGTACAAGTATAGTTTGCATTTGTACAAAATTAAAACACCTAAGGGTAAAAACTGAGATGTAACAGGAACTGCCTGATAAAACACCAAAATCGAAGTAAAGAAATCGAGACCAGATTTTGAGGAACATAATGAAGGAATTCCTGCTCAAAATGCACCTTGTATAAGGTATAAGCAATTCCCAAATAAAGACAAGGGAGAGAGCAATCAAGATCTTCAGGTGAGGGGTGGCATTTTTGGAAAACAAAAGCTCCCACAGGCAATCCTCAAAGGTATCAGCAACACCTTCCATTGGCACTTCCCACAAGTGTCTTGGAGTCTCACTTTTCCATTACCATCATTTCTGAGATACCTGCTTAACGTCTTGGGTGAGATTTTGTATTTAAATATCTTTCAACAGCTGGGTGGCTTAGAGAAAACTAGAGTGCAAACAACAGTATGGGATTGCACATGTTGTGTCCTAGTGAACACCCATTGCCTATGAAGTGAAGATGCTGCAAACTGTGAAGGACCAGATTTCAAAGTGCTACAGATGGGCATAAAAAAAGGATGCATGGACAAGTCTGCAGTTCCCTTGCTGGAAAAAAAAAAAAAATGGAAAGAGAGCTTTTGGTTTAGTCATTGGCTTGGTTAAACCTTGGATGACAAGAAGAGTTCCTGCTTTTTCTTCTTGGTTTCCTTTCTCAGATATTAAGCAAATCACTTCTCAGTTTCTTCTCTCCTTTTGAGTGAGCAACATGTAAAGCAGCCCTGTTCCTGCCAAGTGAAATCGGTGGGCACCTAATTCTCCTGAAATGTAATTACTTCTGGTGCATCAGAGAGAGACAAAAGAGACACTCCACAAGAATTTTTTTTTCTGTGTGCAAGCTGAGGCGTAAACCTTTGGGATGGGTGGCAAGGCTCTGTCTCTGGAAAGCTGCACCAAGGTGAGGAGGGACCACATTCTCACAAGGGCAGCAGGACAGCACTGTCTTCCAGCGGCTGCTCCAGCCACCTGTGGGGCAGCGCAGCTGAGGGACTGCAGTGACAGCGATGGGAAACGTCTCACAGGTGTGGGCACCGCTGGAAAGGCACAGAGGCCACGGCCGGATTCAGCTGCAGCTCGGCGCGGGCAATGCCCTCGGCTTTTCTTTTTCCCGTGTGGGAGCCGAACACCGACATCCCCCTGCCCGTTCCTGCGGCGTGCGGAGGGGCTCGCCTCGGATCCCGAACCCTGGCGTTCGGACTAGTCCCTGGAAGCGCCCCATCCGCCGACAGCACCCCGCGCATCCTGCGGGCTGGGCGGGAGGGTCCGGGGGGCTGCGGGTCCGGAGAGCAGCCATGGTAACGCGCCGAGCATCCCCCGCTCCCCGCGGCAGCGCCGTGCTATTCCCCACCCTCCTGCACCAGCCGTGGCCTGGCCGGGGCCGCGTCGGCTCAGCCGGTGAACAGTTAACGCCGGAGAGGCGGCTCCTCTCCCCACACCCTCCCCGGTTCCTGTTGTAAAAAGCGTGTGTAACCCCCCGGGAGAGCGGCGAGCAGGGCACGGCCAGCGGAGGGGGCGACCGCCCCTCCGCCTACCCCAGCTCCCCTCTTTCTGATTTACTGCCCTCCCCGCCCTTTTTTTGCAACTGGTCTGCGGGGTGGGCTCGGCTCGGGGGGACCGCCCGGGCCCGGGGCGGCGGCCGGGCATGGCCGGGGCGGGAGGCGTGTGTGCTTCTCCCTCCTGCCCACCCCGCCCCGCCGGCTCCCGCAGGGCAAAACCTGGATCCGGGTGGTGACAGAGCTGGGTGCCCCCGCTGCTCCCACCTCCCCTCTTCTCTGACAGGGGCTGCTTTATTTTTATTGCCTTTTTTTTCTTTTCATTTGGGTCAAAAGGAAAAATATATATTGAAAGGGTGGGGAAGGAAAAGAGAGAAAGCAGGCACCCTCCCCCTCCGCTGCTCGTAGTCCCCTCCACTCCACACCAAAAAGAGCCATCGCAAGTGCACGCCAGTTCTTCACTAAAGTGATCCAGCCGCTGGATTAAGTAACTCTCGGGGAACAGCACACGCACGCACACACACGGCAAAAATGAAGGAAAAGGCAATGTTTCAAACGGCTAAAATGCAAGGAAACATGATGGTAAGTGGCTGCTGCTGGCGCCTCCAGTGACTGTAAGTAAGTGTCGGGGCTCCCTGCTCGGCTTGGCGCTGCCAGACCCCGCTCACCGCCCGCACGGTCGGTGCGGAGCTCCCGCTGCTGGGGCTGGGCTGGCCGGGGAGACAGGAGAGGGGCTCTTTGCTTGGTGACCGTGCCCCGCTTGTTGTCCGTAGCCCCGCTGAGGGGGGTCGCGGGTGATTTGGGGGTGCTGGGGCGTCCCCCTTTGCCGGGGGAGCGAGGCGCAGCGCGGGCGGGGGGCGCGGGGCTCGCTGGGGCACCGCGCCCCGGCACGGCCAACTTCGCCAAGTTGATGACCACGATGTGTGTGCCTGAGCTGGGGGCTGTGGGGGCTGCCTCGCCTTTCCTCCGGCATTGCTACTGGAAACATTTGTCTTGATGCCATTTTTAAAAAAAACCCCCAAACTACTCGGGATGCCTTTTCAATAATCCCCCTCCTCCCTTAAGGAAAAAATAAAAGCATGCAGCTGCTCTGCCGGAAGAAGTGCTGGTTGCCATCTTGTGCTGATGGAAATATATTGGTGTGTTTTGCCTGCTGGCTTGACCCGCTGGGGGCGGCGGGGCTGGGGGTGCGTGGGGCCCCGCATGCGGCGGCTCCGCAGCCGGGAGGAGCTCGCTGCGGTGGGGCGAGGGTGCACCGCAGGCTGGGAGAGGCTTCAGGGCGCTTCGCCTTAAAACCAACTTATTTCGAATAACCTGAAGCTCGTAAAGGGTACCTGTTGGTCTCCTGTCCCCTCTCTGCTCAAGCAGAGCACTCCTGTCTGTGTTTTGCCTTCCCTGTGAGGGGAAATGCTAATATTTAACACAAAGGTAGTATCTGTTTCTCTCATGCCTTCTGTTGAAGAAGCAGCCAAAGTATTCACCATCCTTTAATCAAGTTCTGTAGTAAAATGCTTTGCTGGCTTTTTAAGGAAATGCCTCCTTTCCCAACTCCAATAATATTGCTTTTTCTAGCAGTAGTGTTTAAGAGGAAGGTGCAATGCTATGTGACCTGTGAATTCAAGTAAGGGAACTGAACAGGAACTTCTACAAACATTTTTTTTCCAGGAGAATTGCACAGCCTATGTGATTACAGAATGCTCCTTTCGCTGTGCTTTTTAAATGCCTAGGAAATATCTAGTGCTGGAACTTTTTTAATGTGTGGAAATTTATACTATTATCTGCTTAAGCTACTCATCCTGATGGTCGTTATAGCCTTTGGTTAGGAAGTTGTCTATCAGTAAGAAAAAATAATCAACCAGCTGTGATGACTTTGTTTGATGTAAGAACAGGGTGAGGCTAATTCACATACACGGAATGTGTAAAATCACAGAATTAATAAAAAAAACCTCTTGCTCATTTTCCTTGCTGGTCTCTGAAGTCAGGCAATGAGGAGCGGGCAGGGATTCCCCCACTGCCACTCAGCACAGGGCTGGAGCTTCCGCTGGGATTTCTGGCTGGTGCTTCCGAGTGTGGCAAAATGGATCCGCATATCCACAGCTCTGCGGGGTGAGAAAAGGCTGGGTGATCGATCTGCACACAGGGCTCTTTAGCAGGTGCTGTCCACAACTCCAGCCTTCAGCCAGAGACAATAGTTTTTGCCTCTGACTCAGACAGGAGCAGGATCTGGCCCCTCAGGCTGCTAAGTCACAGTTACTTCTGTCACTTGGGGCAGTCTCCCTGGACTTAAATACAAGGTTTTCCTTTGGAGAACTCATTTTTGAGACACTGAGGATCAAATTTAAAGACAAACAAACTGTTACATTTGATTTTGGTGGGGAAACAGGTGATTTGTTTAGATAATGTCTGTTTCTATGGGCCACACACACCTGGTTTCTGTCTTAATCTGCTCTGTGGTTGCAGCTGGATCTGCAGTTTATTTTAGCAAGAATTAAGTTTAGGTGACTATTTGAGCTTTAAGATACTTGAATAGATTTTATATTTCTTCAAGATAGTATTTAGCAGACCTAATCTTAACAACTGAGGTACGTTTTTGTTGGAAGTTCCAACAAGTTAAGCCTAGTAGTTTATGCTTTTCCTTAGGCTGTTGTTTAAAAAATAATATTTTTGCTTTTATATCACTTTTGTTACAATTAAAATTAGAATCCTGAACTACTCATGTCAGTTCCTATGCTGTGGATGTCCTCCCTCAAATACCTGGCAGTGATTGAGAATACCGGGCTGGGGTGTGTGGAATCCCAGGAGTTGCATTACAGTGTGCTCTGCATTAAGTGCCTCAGCAGAATTCAAAAAGTCATTGAAAATTCAAAGCCCACCATGACTTTATTTTTTCGTTTGTTTGTTTTCTGGCAGTTTTGCTCTTGCTTAGAATCCTGACAACCTTCTAACTATGTATTGATTTTTCTTCTCTTTAAAAATCTTTGTTAAATTGAGCTATTTCATTCCTAAAATGATGTGACAGCAGGTGATAATACTGACACACTGGTCTCTGGCCATGCAGTGGACCCTTTTCAAGTGTGGTAATAGCTCACGGAGTCACTACACCTGTGATTTCTTTATTACCTAATTAGACCAGCAAAAAACGAAGCCGTTCTTGTGACAGTGAGATAAATGTTTTTATCCCTGTGGCAGTATTTTACCAGGGCTTTGTTTGGTTTTTTTTTTCTCAAACAACAGCATTTACCTGGAAAGGTGCCTATTTTTGTTTTACTGCTGTACTTCCCATTCATCATTTGAGCCAGGGGAATGCAACTTTCAGAAATAGCTCAGGCTCTTACAATGGGATTTCTCTTAATTCTACATAAATGCTGTAGGGAGTGATTAATACACAGTGGTTTCTCTTAGTGAGAACTGACGTACCCTTGAGTTTTCCAGTGTACTTGAAGTTAATATGCAACAATACGGTATGGAGATAAATGTTTATCACTTTTGAAGATAAATTTAATGCACTTGCATTCTATCTTAACTTTAGCAGTGGCTATATAATTTATTTCGTTAAAATATTCCAGTTTTTTCCTTACACATCCACTTGTCAGGTCAAGGACAATAGTGCCAACCACATGTTTTGTTCTACACTTTCCTGTGTCTCCCCAGGGATGAATCTATCATGTACACAGGCTTTTTGCCTTCTTTTTTAAAATGGATTTTCAAATAAATATATCCAAAAGAGCTGCTCGGAAGAGGGCCTTTACAGTAGTGCCAGATTCTTCTCTTACAAGTACTCACGCAAATCCTAATCTGTTAGAGGTATAATTGCCACAGGGGGTAATAAGGTTGGGTGTAAACAGTTAGGTGAGTGGCAACAACAATTAGGTGGGCTTGGGGGAGTGCAGAGGAGTCTTGAAGGCAAATTAATGTGCTGTGTGTGAGCAGGCTGTTACTTTGGCACACTCAGTGGTCAGTGGAAGCAGTGAGCACCCTGATCTATCTATCTGTGTTAGAGGGATGTTGCTGTGAAGCTCTTGTTCTGAATTTCACTCTAACTTGCAGTTGCTTGAATGTTTGGAAACTGCCAAGAGAAACTGTGGTGGATGTGTCATGTTTCTGCTTTACTCTGATGAAAAATGTATGAATAGGGCAAAAGAGACAGTTTGGGTTCATGGAGAGTACTTGCAGAAGAGTCTGGAGATTTAGATTTTCAGTTTGACCATTTAATAGCTGCGGTTTTGATGTACATATGAAAAACCCAAATGAAAATAAGCCCAGTGGCAACTGTTATCTCCTCAGATGTCTGCTAGCAGCTCTGAAGCCTCAGAGACCTCAAGAGTACAACTGACATGAAGACTAAGCTACTTTGTCATCCCAGGAGTGCTCCTGCTCTTCCTTGAGAAACACAACTCTGGTGCCTCTCAGGAGCAATAAATTCTTACTGAAATAAATAGGACCTTGGTGTTCCACTGTGATTTTCCTTATTTGCCGTAATTTACGTACAGGTGTACTTCTTGCAGTGTTCAATCACATGGCACTGAAACATGGTGAAATTCTTCTCACCGAGAATGCAGTTGTCCTAACATGGGCTAAAGAAGCTGTGTAAAGATTAATTTCTCTTGAAACTCCCACACTGAAGTACGTGGTGGACTTTCTGATCCAGTGCAGCTCCCTGCTACTTTAGCCTTCCTTCTGTATATTCAGCTTGACTTAGAAGCCAAATGCAATCCAGATTTTGTGTAGTGTTCCTTAGTTGTCTACTACCTCACCTGAAACACAGGGAGCTCCAGAACCGAAAGCAAAGGAACTGTGGTAGCAGTTCCCAGGTGAGCTATCATGAGTTCAGCTGGAGTTTAAAGCCAGGCAGGAATTCAATTGCTGATACTACAGCAAGAATTGCAGCAAAAAAATCTTTGGGACTGCGGCTGCTCAGTGAAAGGCAAGTTGTGTTTTGAGGACTGTAACATTCTGGTATCGTTTCTGGGTCAGGCATAAAGGGGAACAAGGGTTCCCCTCTGTTAGGATAATATGTGCAGCAGGCATGCAATCCATAGGAGGTACTGGCATTGCTGCACTGTGGGAAAGCTGTAGGATGTGCTGAGACTGTTCTAATGTCGTGTTGCTAGTTGGTGGGAATTAGGAGTCTTTTTTACATTTAAGGTGGGATGGTAGAGAGCTCCACAAGCTTTGTAGGATCCTAATATTGTCCGTGTAATGTAGTGTCCTTTTAGATGCATCCTTACTTAGGGGTTAGAGAAGTGCAAAGCCTGGAATTATAAGGGATCCACTAAAGTTGCAGGACCCGAGAGAAATACCTGGTGCCAGGCTGTGTCAGAATAACTTTGGGAGCTGTGGGAAGCACTCCACATTGCTGGCTCGCTGTTTAGCACTGTGAGATTGAAGGAGGGCATGGGGTCTAACTTTAATTTTCACCGTCAGAAGGGTTCAAAATCTTGAATCTGATGGTGCTCCCCACACCTGCATCTTTTTCTTCAGTATTCCTAAGCAGCTTCCCTGGTTCCTCTTACTTGCAAGGAAAAAGGTGCACTTTGTGTTAATTTCTCCCTTCCTCCACTGAGCTGACTTTTCACAGGACAGTCTATCCCCTCCCTCCCTTTCTGAATCTTTTCTCTGCTTTGCCAAACAGTGAAAGGAGAAGTAGAAGGGACTGTTATGATTTTAGTGAATGACAGCTGAGTGGGTGGCTGTAGAGCCCTGAGCAGCAACAGAGCCACAGAGCTGTCTGTGCAGCTGGGAAGACAGCATTGCATTCATCTCTATTTGAGAGGTTACATTTGTTCATTAATGAAGTCTGGATTTGCTTAAGATAAATACCTAAAATGTAAGTTTTGTAGATGTTGATGGCCTGAGGCTTTATTTGATGAGGAGAGTTTCTCTTTCTGCGCTGTGGAATGAATCTTTCAACTGCCAGCAGATACTACACAGCACGTTTCAGGTGTCACTCTTGTATATCTCAGAGGTCTCATTTCTTGGCAGAGCTTTGCAGTCGCTCAGTGTTGGCCTGACTTTGTAAAGGGGAAGGCAATAGAGAATCGTGCCCCAAGAACACTTATGGTTGGTACACAACCCTTAGTACCAACAGGCTCTTTAATGCAGCTGACAAAGACAAAACAAGATTCAAAGCTGGGAGTTGGAGTCAGAGCATTCCAAACTAGAAGATAAAGTGTCCAGTTTTTACAGTGAAGATGGTGAAATGCTGAAACAGTCTCTGTGGGAGTGTGGTAATTCTTCATTAGAACAAAATGGGCATAGGATTCCTCTGACTGAACATTGGCTTCTTCAGTATAGACATTTATATCTAAGTTAGTCAGCCTGGGCTCTCTCTACAAATTAGTCAGTGGAGTCTGGGGCATGATTCATCCCATCTTCTTGTAGATGTGTAAAATGGGCCAGGGTACCTGCACTCTCAAATGCCAACTTCTCTCCATTGACTCAAGGAATTATGGGGTACAAGCTGAGCCATAAACATCTACCCTGCAGATATCCAAGTGATGAGTCTGTCTGTTGCTTAAACATAGTCATAGATACTCCAGAGCATCTTAAGTGAAACTAAGAACCCTCTCCAGCCTCTGCTGTTACATCAGACAAAAACGACTCTGCGCATCTGCCCAGGGTTTGTCAACTACATCTGCAGTGGAATGTGAAGATAGATGAGCTCCATGTTTAGAGCTCTGCTCTTCCCTGGTCCCTGCATGCTTGTGCAGAAGCAGGTCCAGTCTCCCAGCAGCACAGCCCAGCTGTACCAGGAGAGGAGCAAGATGCCATCTTGTAGCAGGAATCTCTTGGTCCATAGTTGGTATAAATTCAGCTGTCCTAGAACATTATAATGCACCCTTGGCTTTAAAATTATTTCATCCAAATGGTTTAATGTCATCACAAGTGCAATACGAGGATTTATTCTTCTAGGTTTGTGTTTGCATGTGTGCTGTCTGTACAGTATTGTACTACACAGTGACTCACGTGAGATTAACAAGAAAAGCCCATTTATTAAATTGTTTTATGTGCTCTAAATCTCATGTAATCCACTAATGCATAATGCTGTCACTTAGTAAGCTTGGCATTCCTTCCCAATGGAGCATTGCATTTAGCAAGTTCCCGTAGTATTCAGTCCTTTTGAAAAGGCTGCAGTTGAGAATACAATTTTAAAAATAAATTTAAACCATTAGAGCCTGAATGCTCACAATACACTGAGAACTGGGACCCAGCTGTAGCATGCATTCACCTGTAGATTGCATGGATTTTTTGTCCTCTTAAGGACACTGTAGCAAACAGACCTTGCATTGTATAACGCAAAGTTTGCATTTGTAGTGTCCTGTTGCCCATGGAGTGGATTATCAAGATTATATCAAAATACTCCTTTTGCAAAATCTGGCTTGGTGCATCTGTGGAGATACTGGTGAGGTCCTGGGAATTCCTGGAGCACCCATGTTGTAATGGTTATGCTGTGCTTTGGGTAGAAGTGTGTGCCTTGCTGGTGGTTTCTGAGCACAGAATTTTCCCTGTGGGTTCTGTATGCCCAGCAATATCCTCTTCATTGCTGCAGAAGTGAAGAGTGGGAACAGAAGCCGTGGAATTGCCTTAGAATTGCCTTGATCAGGAGGAGGATTGTTACATGTGTAACTGGATCTGAGTCCAACCCTCCACTGCAAATAGGTGGTTCCCAAGTTGTGCGCTTGCAAGGCACAATAGAATTGTTGCAAACTCAGTGCACCTCCAGCAACCAATTTAGGAGTTTTTTTGTGGCAAGGCCTCTTTCATAGTGTGACTCAGTGCTTCTGTGAAGTATTCCCACCATCTCATCCCTAATTACTGTGGAATAATGACTTAAGGGGTTATCCTGAGATGCACACAAATGTCCAATCAAAGCAAGTATGAGAAAACAAACAATTCAAGACAGTGAGATGAGCTGCAGTGGTGAACACTGCATGCCCAGGTCAAGCACTGGATGGTAAACAGAGTGGTCAGTGCTGTAGAAAATCCCTCTCAAGTTACAGGGAATACTGGCCAGAAGATTTTGTCAACTCAGGCATGTGTAGACAGACTTGGCATGAATTCCAGTCACATATTGCATAGCCTCATTCTGTAGTCATTATTCAGCACTTACTCAAGCAAAACTTTTGCCAAACTTAATGGGTTTACTACTCCTGCTGAAATGAGTAAGAATTTTGTCTGAGGCTCAGGTGCTTTCAGATCTGAGTCTCAACACATAACCCCACCATGTTCTCTGTCACCAGGGATTTTCAGTAATTTTTAAAATATAACAGCAGTGAAATATACTGCAGGTGACAAGAAAAAAAAAATGAACTGCGTGGTAAGAAAGCAAGAAGAATAAAAGCAGAGTGCGGTGGTTAAGACAAGCACTCTGTATTTTTTTACTTCATCTCGTTTTATAAGTTGTCCCCCATGGAGAGCCACATGAGCTTCTCCATCAGCTGTTCCCCAGAGCATGCTGCATGCCTCCACTTCTGCTTATGTTTGTTTTCACTGATGATGTTAAACTGGAAAACATGCTGAAAATGAAACATTTTTATTTATCATTTGGGACTGACGTTATTAAAAACACGGAGAAAAATTGAAATTATAGCTTGGCATGTTTTCTGTAAATACTGAGTAGTTCTTCTGCAGCCTATGGCATAACCAAACTAACCTAGAAATAAGCTTGTATCGCTTTTTTCTAGTGCCTAATTATAAGGATGTAAAAAATATGCTCATAATAATGCCTTCTCATCCGGCTGTGAGGGGGCTGAAAGTACCACTTATGAAGATCTAGTTTGTAAAGCAAGTGATTGTAATGCAGGAGTATGACTATTCATGAGCTCTGAGTTTATTGATTCTGTTAAAAACGGGATCTGTGGTCTACATGAAAGATGTATAAAATGCTGTGGATAGAGCAGTAATTCAGAAATTAATTGTAGTTCGTATCAGTATGACTGAGCCCTTCTTGAGCTCACTATTTAGAGTTTTTCTCAGGGAAGAGAAGCTCATGCTATAGTCTCTGTCAATTTTATGTTACTCTCTGTGCATTTTATTTCATTTGCATTAACCATGTACATCTACATTGTAATGTGTTAACAACATCGTTAAGTATGGTCCATTTTGGTTGGACTTAGACATTTTTGTAGGAATCAAAATCTATAAAAGATTCCAGGAAGTTTAAAATTTGCTCCTCTATGTTCCAGTATCTTGGGTTTTACAGATACATCTTGTTTTGTTTTTTGGGTTTTTTTTGGTGATTTTTTTATAATAAGAGCATTTCTCACTATTTTTGTCCTCAAATTTTAACAGAATTGCAGTATTGGCAGGGAAAGGAGGCTGTTGGTAATATCTAAGGGTAGCAAATAAATCCTATGCAACAGCAATTAAAGCAAAACTCATGTCCTCCAGAGGCGTGCTCCTTGTTATGTTCCCTGTTCAGCAGCGTACTTAAGCACCTGTTTAACATTAATGGTAAGCATATGCTTAAATGTTTCTGCTGACTTGGGAGTTATGAGAAGCCTGCCTTGCACACACAATAGTTGAACAGCCCATTTTCCATCTGTGTGCGAGCCCAGAGCATGGTGCTAGCTGAGCATTTTCCAGGTTAATTAGATTGGCATAACAAGATCCCTGGTGGACTGTGTGCAGTCATCAGCTCTTCTGTGCTCTCTGGCTATCGGGAGCTCTGCTTCGAGTTGTGCATCTTATGCTGGTAACTGAAACAGAATATTGCACTGTATTTCACCAGCGTGTTCAAATGGAAACAGAATTGAATGGATTGCAAGTACACCATAAATACAAATTTGGCTCTATATTGCTAGCATGAATATGGTGCATCCTTCAAGTGCACAGTGTCTACCAAGGACTATTTATTCTACAGAGCTACCAATAATGGTTATGCTTTCATGAATTATGCATGTATTTGTCCTTAAAACTCACCTGGCTGCGATGTGGAGTGTTTAAGATTTGAAGCTGGCTGTAAGTATAAATTGCAGATATTTTTCATAAAATATAAAGTCCTTACAGGTTTCTTTGCGATATTAGAGTCCCTCGCGCCTGTGTCTACAATAAAAAAAAAAATGAAAAGAATTCTAATTCAGTACAGGAGAAAAAAAGAGAGCTTGTTGCTCAAGAGTCTTGCAAGAAAAGGCAAAATTATCTGAAGTCAAAGGTGATCTATTAATCTATTCAATAAAGCAAGCAAGATGAGATGGAGGCATAGAAATCTATCTATGGAAATTATAAGGGGATTATTTTAGAAATAAGGAAGTTATTATTTACCAAATGAAGAAAAGAAAATGACCCTGCAGGATGCCTAGAAGAAACTTGCCAAAGTGTAAAAAATGTAGCAATGAGCATCACATTATCTATTCTGGTCTTCTGATGGATTAAAATGAGGAGAAAATCACACACTTCTAGGGAGATATTAAATAGATGAGGAGGAGTATAATAATTTTACTTAAATTCAGCAGCACAAAATTTAGCTTTCCAGTATTTTCAGAGAGAGGCTGCTTTGGCTTCCTCAAAAGTTTCCCCTATTTTCACCATTTATACAGTTCTATCATGTTTGAATTTCTGGTTTCTAGAGAGTTCCCTAGCATTTAATTGTCACATTCAGGTGTGTTGTTTGGTTTGATTTTAGCCTAATCTCTTAAGTTTTTAAAGAGTTATACGCTAGTGAAGCGTTGCATATTAACAGTGCCATCACTGTAAACATTGAGACAAAGTGGACTAATCTGCAGAATGGTGACAAATGGCTGTAGTTCTCTCCTGAGCTCTCTCCTTCCTGCTGGAGTGAAGAAGACACATTATGAATAGATGTGACTGCAGAAAGGCAGAACAGTGGAAAGACTGAAAGGCTTTGGGCATTTTGCATTTCTGTAAGGGGAAGCTTTCAATCTTCAGCCACAGTTTGAATCCATCCTAAACTGATAGTTATTGATGGCTGCTAGCATTCATTGCCTGCGTGCTCATTTTTGGGTGCTGTGGGAGGAACAGAGCCCAGCTGCATAAGGAATTGCCATGAGCCAGCTTGTGACCACTCAGGCACTCTCTGGAGGTGACTGATGCATCCATGTCGCACATCACTTGGCAGGAACCTCGCTTGTCCCCAGGTAGCTTCATTGTTACTGGAATTGAAATAATTTCCATGTTTTTTTTTTCAGCTTGAAGAACAGGATTCAGTCCTGAAAGATGATTTTGTTCTGTGATGTGTGAATGTGTGTTTGTTGCATGCAGGGGTTGAGGCTACAAGGCTGCCTAAGACAAGGCTGGGGCAGAGTAGGAAGGAGAAGAGATGTGTTCTAAGTGAGCACCATCTCTGTGGGGCAGGCTGTGGAATCGGCTGTCTTTGTGAACTGTGCCTTTTTCAGGGAGCTAGCAGCATTGCTTGGAAAGCAGCTTGGAGGTGGAATTGCCACGTGTGAAACACAGATGCTCAAATCCTGATTCCTGGAGTGAAATAAAGAGCGAGCTAAATTTGTAGTCAGGACATGTGCAGTCTCCACTTGTGGGTAGAGTCCGTATGTCAAGGAATGTTGCAGTTGGTGAATTCATGCACAGGCACATCAAGAACTTGCAACTCATAGGATGTGTTGGATTGGAGGATACCAAGTCTAGTTCCCAGCTGTCTAAAGTAACCACAGCACAGCATCTTTGTTATTGGTGTACACTGCAGAAATTCTGCTGGAGGCTAGGGGAGTCCATTGGATCACACAAGCTAAGCCCAGTAAAGACATTTGCTGTTTGAAAAGTGAATTCATTTATTTCTCTTGTGCCTTGTAAATGTGTCAGACTGGCACATCCGCTCTGCTGTATTCTGTATCTTGTGCTTTCTCCTTTTGCAGATTCTTGCAGTAAGCTGGTTTTCCTCTCATGTAACTAAACATGTAGAGACTTGTAGCAGAAATACTAATGTTGATACAAACGAAATATAGATGCAAATATGTCTCTGTAAACACTGGAAAAAACAGCAAAATAAGTGTGAGAAGAATGTCGCGCTGATAACAAAGAACATTATTCCCAGCAATAAAACTGAGGAATGTGCTGTGCAGTCAAGCCCAGAAGGCCTGAGCTCTGACAAAAGTCACAGTATAGGCATCTCTCCAGCACAGGCCTCACTTTCTAAGGACACTAAAAGGCCACAAGGTACTAGCACATTGTGTGTGTGATCACAGTTCTTTCTCCTCTTATGCCAATAGGGAGCTACACCAGCCGAACAAGTGTTTATTTTTTCCAGACATATTCCATATAAACTAAATCAGCTACTGAGCTGCAACCTTACTAATACTTAGGAATGCCTAAGTAGGCACGATTTGGAAGCAAAGCACTACCTGTTCTCAACTTTTGACTCATAAAAATTATAAAAGATCTGCCAAAAAACTAACTTGTCATTACCAGTCGAGAAAAAAACAAGTGTTGTGATGACAACTTAATAATTGATACCCCTTGTCCGCCGTGACACTTGCGAATCATCTCAGCCAGGCTACCTGAACACACATCTTGGTGCGCTTGACAGTGAGTTGGATGAACTCTGAGAGAGAGAGAGAATGAGTGAGTGGATAAAACCAGCATACTCAAATTTTGCTAATAAATACCATTTTTGTCCATAAGGTATTGCACTGGAGCTTGTTACACTCATTTCACACATGCTCAGGAATAGATTTCGGTCATTTGCTGCACGCTAACAACGAGTGTCTGTACGTTGTGGTAGGTCACACACGATTTGGGTATGGGGGAAGGTCACATCTCCTGACCTCGCCAACCATGTGATGGCACTCGTGCCACTGAAAGAATTGACTGGAAAAGATGAGAGCAGGGTGGTTGAGGGCTGTCAAAATCCAGTGATGGAATGCGTTCAAATAATGAAGCCAAGTGTGTTTCCAAATGTCTGAGTCTATCATGCCTACACCATTACCTTTATCAATCAAATCTGTAATTTCATCAAGAAATGAAATTGGCTTTGTTTGACAGGACCTATTTTCCAGAAACCTGTATGGACTAACATTGATTATGTTGCTATCTTTTAATTCTTTATTAATTGAATCCCATTTCAGCCTTACTACTTTTCCATTCTTAGAGTCCTTCTAAAGAGAGACTAACCAAGCCATATAATTTCTCTGGGTAAATAGGGCATTAATTTTGGAAAGGCTGGTTGTAAATGCTGTAAATCATGAGAGTAAAACCAGCAAGGGTGAAGAAGAGATGCAGAGAGACACTTTATGATACGAAGTGAGACAGAGCACCATCAGCAAGAAAGTCCATTTGAGATTCTGCGGCATCAGTAAAATGGAGTGCGTGCATCCGTGAGAGGACAAGAGAGCATGAGGCAGAGAGAATTGTTATTAGTGAAAGTTCTGAACAACGGTTTGTTACACACTTTGTTTGCAAGCAGTAGGAATGTATGTTGAAGCCGTGAGGAGAGGCAAAAATGGTATAGGTGGTCTGTAGAGAAACAACTTCATGACGAGAAGAAAGGCATTATTAATTAGCTACAGCAAGGACAGACTGGGATGAGAAGCAAAAGAATATTGATGGAGTTCTGTGTGTGCTGTTCTGGAGGGGTAGTATATGTAATGCAATCTGACTGAAAAGCCTGTGCCACATTGCTATGATATGGAGCAACTTAAGAAGTTGTTAATGCAAATGTGTCCTGCCATGGGGAGAAAAGTAAGTCCAGAGATTTGACTATAAACTAGAGTAAGGACTAACCTATGGTAATGAAATGCAAAGCATCTGATCAAAATTCAGCATGTTAATCTGAACAGTAAATCTTTTATATGAATGTGTCACTTGAGCCCCATAGTCTACACAGTTTTCTTCTCACAGTGTATGTTGCCCTTGATGTCCATTGTGATTGCAGAGTGTGGTAACATTTCACTGTTCCCACTTGGCTTGTCTGCCACATCTGCATGGAGTCAAATGGCTTTAAAAGTTTCCTGACTACTGGAGGCTCCAGGATGTGCAAGACAATTTGTTGAACTGTAGGGCCTTTGCATGGGATTGTGAGGGTGAGGTATTTAACCAGTGGGCGTTGCATTTGATCTAGTCATAAAAAGTTAAATTTAAAGGAAACCCCGTGTTTAAATGCCAACAGGTGCAATGCTCTGTGCTGAGCAGGGGCCACTGCGGTATCCTCAGTTGATCTCCTTCACGCAGACTTTGAGACATCTCATGGTTTCTGAGGTGAAGCAGTGTCCTGCAATGAATACGCTTGGATTGGCACACAAAAAATTTGAATTTAGAGGGAATATGATACTGATTTCTTGTGTGACCTTGGACGAATCTCATGCTGCTGCCATACACAGGATAGCTGTATCCCTGCAGGGCAGCTCTACTACATCCTTGTGTGGGAACCACATCCTTCCTGGAGCTTCTCACTGGGCTTTACCTTCATTCCCCATTTGTAAAATAGGGGTAATAATTCCTTGCATTCCCTTTCTTTCGAAGTTTTGACTGTGGAATTTAAACTTCCATAATATCCATCCGTATTTGTTTAGTACATAAACTGTATCCTACTGTGCTAAGTTTTAAGTGTTTGCCTATAATTAGAATTACATTAAATGATACAAATGTCATTGATCTATTGAATATACAGTGTTCAGTAATGGATAATAGGAGTCTGTAAGTCTGTACAATACCTGTTAGGTGACACTTGTAGAACAGGTTTATGCCAAATTACAAAGAAAACTGAGGATAATGTCTTCTATTCATGTCCATGTTTGTGGCTGAGTCAGAGTTTTATTAGGAATCTAAGCAGAATTTGTCACAGATAGTGCACAGAAACTAACTTTTTTTACTGAATCAGGCAATATGCTAAACTGATAATATTTCAGTTGATGAGAAAATTCTGGCAAATAGTGGAGTCTACTATAAAATTTTCAGATCAAACATATGTTTCTCTGTTTTTGCCATTAACCTCATATAGGAACGTTGTGATTTTGATAATGCAGTGTTTAGAGAAAGATGAATTAGAGTACTCTGTCAAAGTCTGCTATCGGAAAAAAATCCTCTGAAATGTAATCCTTGATGGTTGTTTGCTCTTATGTTATATAAATAATATGTGGAAAATTAATTATTTCAGTTTTAATGAGAGTTTGATTGATGTGAACTGAAATTTTGTTTACTGGGAAGTTTCAACAGTCCTTGTTTTCATCTTGCTTTGGAAGGGAAACAAATATTGAAATAATTTTGCTGCTAAATAGAGATTTAATTTTCTTTTTCTCACCTCGGTTTTGCTTTTTAGCACATAATTTTCCCATCCATCTACAGCCTGTCAATACCATTAAAAATGTATTGTGGATTGAATGGACTGAAAAAAGCATATTTAGACACAAGCTATTAGTCTGTTCTTAATTCATCCTTTGCTTATGCAAGACCACAGTCTGGATTCACAACCTTTTTCTTATTCAACATGGTGTTTCTAGCCTGATTTGACTCCTTTCAGGTTGTTGGTAGCGATAAAGTGAGCAGGATTTAGACTAGAACTCTCTACAGGATGGAAAGTTATTGAGGGGTGTCTTGTTTCTCTGTCTTCATCAGAAAGAGAGCTGCTGTTTGAGACCTGTAATGGGTGTGCGTAGCTTTCTTTATCTTGAGGCCCCAGGGAGTCATTACAGCTTTTACAATAAGAATGTGATAGCTCCTTTGCAACCATGAATATTCCTTTAAAAAACGTGCTTTCAAAGTCACTCATTACCAAGAGTGCACTGATGAGTACTGCAGGCATCCCTAAAGTCCTTGGCCACGGGTTGGTTTCAAGCAGACCATTCTAACATTTCCAAATGGACAAAACTTCCTAATATGCGTGGATGGATCCAAATCCCATCTGGGGTAATCATTCTGGTACCAGTAGCACCCATTTAGATCTTGGTTCTCCATGCATATCATATGCAGTTGTGTCTTTCGAGATAAGCACAGAGAGGGAAATGATGCCCAAGGTGAAACCACAGCACATAAAGGCACTCTTCATCCTGTTTTCAAGTAGCCAGTCACTGGCACTGGGTCAGGCAGCTGCTCTGAGCACCATGTTCCTATGACTAATCTAATACCATCCCACACTTTCTTGCGTAGATCTACCAGAGCTGCTGTCACACCCTGACTACATTTAAACTTGACCTTGATCACAGTCCCCACTCTGTTCACTTGTTCTATATACAGTTTATTCTGTCCTTGTTTGCCTTGTTAAATCTGCTGAGATGTATGTGTTGGCTTTAGACAGACAGCTCCTAGAGAAATTCTATCTCTTAGAGTAGTCCTTATTCCATAGCAGATTTTCCTGGGTGGTGGGGTGTGGTACGTATTTGTGGTGGGAGATCCCAGTATTGCAGGGCAGCTGGTGGAGATCTACAAGAATGGTGCCAACTCACCCAGAAAAGAGTTGTGCACAAAAGCTGGCCTGGAGATTTGCTGTTTTTCGTAAAGAAGACCTCTCAAAGTTTACGCTATATGTCATGTGAGCTCCTTTAGAAGGAAGTAAAAGAAAAAAGAAGAAAAATACTGAAGCGTAGTACTCAATCAGTTCTTTGGAGCTAGTTTGCAAAGGATTGGTGGTTTAAATACTGTTTCAGTTCTTGGTGTTGTCACTCCTTGCATGGACTGTGTGCTTCTGAATCATTGTCTAACATAACTCTACGAAAGCATCAGTAACAAAGCTTTAGCTGTAGTGCTAACCTGGTTGTTTTTCTCCCCAGCATGGAAGATCTAGCTTCCACGCTCTCCTTTCTTCAGGCCTTTTCTGTGATCACAAAGGTACTGTGGGATGAAAGTCGTGCCCTCCTCTCTGTACCATTTTGGTTTGTCTATCTGTACCATTACAGTGCTATGGTATATGTAGGTCATAGGTTTATTTTGCTGGGAGAGGCAGACAGTCTTTTGAACTTCACCAGGAGAGAATTTGGATGTTGTACTGTGCTGTTCCTATTTCTTGCCCTTTTTTTTCATTTAGCGATGTGGCCAGGAGCACTTCAGTACATATTTTTGCAAACTGCAATTGATAAATATTGAATCCAAAGCACTAGATTTAGCTGTTGGCAATGTAGGTGCATATTTCATGATTTTCTTATCATGAAATTTGGATGCCAGCTGCTATTGAGAATGAAGTGGTGGGGCTTTTTTTAAAAATCGAAACTGATACTTCATCGCAAAGCTGCAGTGCGTAAGGACCTTGTATTTCTAGCCATGCAGTCTGCAGTCTTCTCTGTTGTAATGACAAGAATTCCTGGCTATTAGTGGACTGACCCAAATAGACTAAAGGATGGTTTGTTGCAGAGAAGGTTTTTGTTTCCTTTAGATTTAGTCTGCCCCAGCACTGCACAGCAGAGGGTCATGAGGCTAGTGTGGTAGTGAGTATGGTAGTGTGATCTATAAATGACCCTGATTATCACTTTCATAAATGACTCTGAATTTTCCAACCAAATTACCAATGAAGTGAAAGGCATTGAACAAGATTTTTAATTATAATAAATGGAATCTGTGCTTTCTAATCAGATTGTTGTATAGGTGGCTATTATTCATTGCTAAAAGTTAGAGCAATTAAACTTCAGACAGTCGTTGGGCAGATTATATAAAAGAATCACTTCATTTGAAGGTTTAGGTGTTGGTTTGGATTTTTTAATTACTGTCTCTAGTGGAAACTCACAGTATATTGATTTTTCAAACCTGCCTAAAGATGAAGTATTAATACTTGTGCCAAAACAGCTACTACAGGCATTACTGCTACAGACTTGCAAACTTGAACAAAATTAATGTTGTGTCTTGATTTTGTGAGACAGTAAAAGTAGTGGAAGGCAATGTGGGGTTTTCTATTATTTTTTTTCATCTTAGCATGTCTTTCTGGATCTGAATTTTCTATCTACCTGTGAGATGACAATACCATGTCCTTTCTCCTTTTCATATATATCAAAGCTGACTGCTTGCCTATCAGACAAGTGTGGAGGGGGTATCTATTTTGCCTGTTTTGGAGACAAGGGTATTCTGGACCAACACTGAGGGTAGATGTGGTCTCTTGGTTCAGTCTGTCGCTGGCTGCTGATGCAGTATGATCCTGCTTTGACGAATAAGGTATATTGCTCCTTTGTAACATATTTGTGGCAGGGATTTGGAGCTACTTGGCTGCGAAAAAATCTCTATTTCTGAAAATTCTCTCTAATGGGCCTCATTGTATCTGTGTTCAGCCATTTGTGAAGTGGGCAACTTAACGTTTGTCTGTCACATGGGAGTATTGTTCAGCTTCCTGAGTAGTAACTTAAAAAGCATTTAGACATCCTTGGATGACAGGTGCTGTAAAAAATACGGATTCTTTGCACTATTTCACTGCTCTTCTCGTCCATTTTAAGTCCAGCTCAGTACTTACACCAAGATGTCAGCCCTCTGCTCTTGTACAAAAGCAGGTTTGCTGACTCTTTTTGTGGAGAAGTAGTATTTGTATTCACCATGCATGCACAAGAAATGCCTTTAGAATTTAAGAATAAAGCCACCTAATCTGGAGTATATTTAACTGACAGCAGGGCACACCAGGAAGGTGTTTCTACATTCAGGTTGAATATTACAAGAATTCCTCCTCAGTCTTTGCTTACAAAAGCAAGGAAGAAACCCAGGGCTGTAGTTCACTTGCGGTTCCCTTCAGGCCTTGGACGTTTGGAATCACAGAATCAACTCATTATTTAAGTGAGCTTTGAGTGATGAGCTTTGAAGGATGAGCATCCTTTTTAAAGGATAACAGTTGCTGCTTAGTCGAACGTTTTCCAAAAGCCTTGATGAGATTTGAATGCCGGGTTCTCTGGAAATAGAATAATCCTCCAAGTGGCCTGGAAAAGCCCAGCCTGAACACTACGCTTTCAGATCGACCGGTGCTGTGCTACCTTACCCGCTGGATCTGGATTCTAAGGCATTTCTTTGGATGGGCTTTTGGCGAGGCTTAAAATCCCGTGGGAGGGACTGGGCGCTGTCCGCGGTACTGGGCGCTATCCGCGGTGCTGAACGCTGCCCAGCTCCGGCAGCAAGGAAGACTGAGCGTGTGCTCAGCACATCGCTGGGGCACTGCCTGCCCCACTCCCCGGGTTTGTAGCCAAAAAAACTTAGCCCTCTTCTTGAGAGCACACTGGTATTCATTTGACCATTTGATTAATTTGATTGTAATGGAATCCTGTGTGCAAAGAACTGTACAGAGGCTTGCTCCAAAAGTTCCACGGGAATGGCATCTTTTTGAAATATGGCCTTAATTAGCCATTCAGGAGCCAGAATGAAAACACAGCACTGTTATTCTCTCTCTTGTTCTGTACCGGCGTGTTGCAAATGAGGGGGAACGTTTATACAAGATCACCTGCCTCTTCTTATTTCTGTTTGGCCACTGTCAGAGACTATCTACTTGGGGATCTTCAGCAAGGTTTTTCTGAGAAGTTGTGGATGTTCTATCCCTGGAAGTGTTCAGGATAAGGTTAGATGGACCTGAGCAACCTGGTCTAGCGAAAAGTGTCTCTGAACATAGCAGGAAGGTTGGAATGAGATGATCTTTAAGGTCCCTTCCAACCCAAGCCACTCTATGATTCTATAAATCAACTAAAAAGTTGTCAGTTAGCTATTTAAGCCTCAGAGAACTCTCATTCAGAATTAAAGTAGTCTCCACTTCATTTTGTTTATTTTACTCATGAAGTGGATTAAGCTAAATTAAATTAAAGGCATTTAATTCCATAAGGGACTATCTTTGCAGATACTTAATGTGGCGCAACTTGTCCATCTACAAAGTAAATTTACATGTAGCATTCCGAGAATCTCAGGGTAAACAGGTCTTTCCCCTTTATCAAGAAAACCTTTATTTGCTGTCTAATAATATACTTTGAAAGTGTTTAAACTTATAATGAACAAGGGCACCAACTGTTCACCGGGGGAATTGGCATGGAACAGCAAATGGACTATGAATGCCTAGTTTGATATGTACTAGTTTTCTCTCTGTATAGACAAAGCAGATTCTGTTGAGGTCCATAAGTATTTTATGTGGAATTTAAGACCCTCGGTTCTGCGTAGAAACATGATAGTCACAGGTTCAGAAAGTGAAGTGGGAATGTGAGGCCTGATTTAGCAGGAAACACTGCACACACTTAGCTTTAAATACAGAGGTAGTTTGATTGACTAGTTAAGAATTGCCCTGAATCAGAGCCAAAGTGCTGTGGCTTTTTGTGACATTTATATGGCTTCAGGATATGGATGTTCAATGAAAACTTCAATGACAATCTTCCTTAATAATTCAGAACTCCCGATTTTTCTTCAGAATTAATATCAGTCTGGATGATATAACCATTCTGCAAATTTGAGTCCTGGCTCTGTAAGGACTTGTTTGCAGGAAGTAGCTTACAGATAGCAGCTTTATTACAGGCAGAAGAAGCTGGCTGTAAACTCTTTTCTTTTTTAAAATTGAAGTTGCTTTTCTTTTATTAAAGCCATTTTAAAGCTATTTTATAGTTTCCTGGGAGAACAGTGGTGTGCTTTCCAGCAATCTGTGTGGACACTGAAAAGCTTCAGTAGAGAAATTTTCCAGTTTTCTGCAGCATTCTGTGAGAGCTCTGTGTTTCTCAAGAAAGCTGTGAAAACACTGCTACGAATTTTTGTAAATAATTCCTTTATCTTGCAGCTGTAAAGTGTTTTGCAATATTGTTATGTCTAGTTCCAGAATTGTTTTGAAATGGGTGTTGTAGGATTTAGCCAATCATCCTGAGAGGTGAATGGTCAAGGGACCAATCAATTGATGCCATTCAAGCAACCTAGAGAATATAAACCGGTCTGTAAATATATAATTAATCCCGCTTTTCCTGGATCCTTCCTGCCTCGTTTCTCTCTGACCCCGGTACAACAGCGACAAATCTGTATTTTGTGAGGCCTCACCTGGAGTACTGCTTTCATCTCAGGTCCTCAGCACCAAACAGACATGCAGCTGTTGGAGTGAGTTCAGAGGAAGCCACAGAGATGCTCAGAGGACTGGAGCACCACTCCTGAGAAGACAGGCTGAGAGAGTTAGAATTGTTCATATTGAAGAAGAGAAGGCTCTGGGCAGACTTTAGAGATCTTTCCAGTACCAGGGCTATATGATACCTGGAGAGGGACGTCTGGCAAGGGCATTTAGTGATGAGAAAAGAAGTAATGGATTTTAAATGGATTTAAGCTGGAAAAGCACAGGTTTAGATTGGATATTGGAAAGATTCTTTACTGTGAGGGTGGTGAGGCACTGGAACTGGTTTCCCAGAGAATCTGTGGATGCCTCCTGCCTGGAAGTGTTCAAGGCCAGGTTGGATGGATCTCTGAGTAGGCTGGTTTAGTGAGAGGTGTCCCTGCCCATGGCAGGGGGGTTGGAACAACATGATTTTTTAGGGTCTTTCCAACACCAACCATTTTGTGAATTATGCACAGTTTTTATGACAGAAAGTCTCTCTTCATCGTTAGAAGGTGAAAAACATTAATAGCAGCACTATCCTGAAGTAATGCACAGCTGTTGATTTACTTTGTTGCAGTCACAGGTTACTACTTCCTGGGGAAATAAAGAAACAAAAGGAATCACTGGGGAAGACTGTGGGAAATCAAACAGTACTTCGTGGTTGCTATGAAATTCACAGTTTTTTGCCACTGTAAAGAAATCCTCCACCATTAATCCTCTTATTAGTTTTTAAATTAAAATTACCATTTTTTACATATAAAATAATGTTTTGAAACATGAAAAATAACTTAATAACCATAAGAATTTATGTAGGCATTTGAAAATGTCTAGTATGAATGACTGTTTCTCTTGAGTGTCATTGAAATAGCACAGAAAAAAATCTGGTTTTTTGTCCCAGAATTCCTGCAGCATAATGGAAAGCAGATGCAAAGACCACAATTACCTGAGATAGGAGGGTTGTGCCAGTTTGGCTTTAGGAAACATGAAGTATTCCTCAAAATGGAACAACTTTGTTTAATGCATATGTATTATTCACTGCTGTTATATGCATTCATTTTTCCAAGTGTGTGCACTGAGGTTACAGACATATTTGAGTATGCTGAAAAACATCAAATAACCTGAAGTTAAAAACCTACAATAAATTTATGTTAATATCTCAGTAAATGGGGTGGGAGGAAAAGACATCACAACCACATGTGTGTCTTCCTAAGTGCTTGAGAAGAATTAAATTCTCTCCATGTAAAAGGTTGTCTCTTGTTTGTAGTTGCCAACTACACTGTGGGTTTCTACATAAATGCCTAAAAAAAAATTTAGAACGGACAAATGTATTATATGCATATTTAAAAAAAGGCCTATTCCATAAGAAAAAATATGCTTGCTGGATAAATATGCAGTTGAAACAGTTTGGCCTTGAGCAGACATAATTTCCCTCATCTGAGGCCTAGGTGCAAGTCAAGGCTTTGAATCTGTAAATGGTTAAGTGCATGAGCAACTTTCATCGTGTTTTGTACTTGGAGCTCCCTGGGGGGTGTGTCATGTGAAGGGGTGCTCATGTGGGCGAGCGTTTGCAGGCTGGGTCTTACACAACAGTGATGCAGCGAGTGCTGGGAGCTGCACTGGTCTAACCCTGCCTTTTCCGAGCTTCAGGGATTGTGGATCTCCCACAACTGCTTGTGTGTGCCGCAAAGCATGTATCAAATAATTTTTGATTCCTTGTAACCCTGTAAAAAATGAGCTACAGGCTACACTTTTTTGTCTCAGGAATCCAGTCAAAAGAGGTCTGGTGAAACAGGACCTCAAGGTGGGGCTGAGACAAATTTGGGATTAATGTCAAGCTGTGCCTCTAAGTCTTGCTTAAGGCCCTGTGTTGTGTAAGGCAAACCCTACCCTACAACCTGTTCCAAACTTTCGTTGTTAAGCAAATTGATGTAACGTTCATGTCTTTTCTGTAAAAAAATTCTACCATGGGAACTATTACAGCTTTTTCCTTTAACTACTCTGTTCTGTGTTTTAGTACAGGACTATTTTAAATTAATTATCCTCTAATTTGTAGTTGAGGCACTCAGTGGCTGTAAGTGATAACATCTCCACTGTGCAGTTAATGTTATGCTTCTTTGTGTATATAAATACTTCACAAATGCATTTTTCTCTGATGTAAATTGAAATCTAATCACCTAAACAGGATCATTTCTATATAGTGCTTAGCAATGCATTCCAGGTGCTTGAAAGCAATTTCAGAGAGAGTGAAAAAATTTCCACAAATTCTTCACGTCTTAAAATTTCTGCCAGTCTCTGCAGTAGACCTCATATCCTGTTAATAGGAAACACTGCAATGTTTTTGAGCATGGGTTTAGCATGGGTGCAAAGATATAGAAGCAGTTTAGATTTTCTGGATTTTTGTTTGAGCTTTTCAATGCAGGTTCAGTTAAGAAATTATAATGAAAAATATAGTCAAATGTAAAAAAAAAATGCACAATTCTTTTTATGTTCTAATATACAATCTTTTAAACTCTGATGGTGTGAAAGCAAGAATTATAGGAGTGATTTCTGCAGGAAGCTTTTGTTTTTTCAGTGTTTGAGAAGACACATTGAAGATTCTTAGTGAAGGATCTCTGCATTTTCGGGAAATAAGACCCAGCAAGGGGTGGGTTGCACTGGAGAAAAATTTATGAGCTATCTTGAATGTCTTGAGTTTTGGAATTATAATTTTCCATTTAAAAAATTGTCAAGAGGTGTAGCATTTGCTGAGATTCAAAAGAGCTGCGAGATAAATGAATAATACAGAGTAGATGTCATATTAGCACTGTTAACACATTGTTTTTCTTATCAATCTGTTCACCAGTCAAAAAGAAAAAAAGACGTGGTTACCAGGTGGATTTTTGCTCTTTTAGATAAAGCTTTAAACTTTTAAAGTGCTCTCTGATACACTTTTATGCATGTCTTGATCATTACCTCTCCATCGTTTATGTTATAATGGATTACTGGGTGATCTGGAGTAAATTTAATTTCCTTACCAGCTGCTGTCTTTTCTTTTGGCACAGAGTGATTGTGTTTGGCTGTGTTTAGAATGAGAATAGAAGGAGCTTTTCACAGGGCTTCTTAGACCTGTGTTGTACAGACCGCTGAAGTGGGAACTCAGTGCAGTAGAGACCCTGCAAAATATGAAAGGAGGCTTTCAGCTACAGCAGCACAGTTCTTATTCTCCACTCTAGAAGAACTCTGAAGGAAATAACTTCTTTTTGTCAGAATATAAACCATATTAATACTGCAGGTGAGATCACTGAAACGCCAACAGTGAGAGAACAATCTGAGATGTTTTTTTATCAATTCTTCATCCAGGGTGATGTAGTTAAAAGAGAGCAGAAAGCTTGATCAGCAGTTCAGTGACACAGATGCGATTACCAAAAGTGTCAAGCTTAGCAGAGCTCTTGTTGAAGTCAGCAGGCATTTTCTCAATGACATTATGGGTATGTTTTAAATAAGCAGTTTGCAAATGTATATCCCGTGGGTGCATTTCAGAGTCTCAATGGATCATCTTGCTCTTCTCATAATTTCTTTTGATTATACCAGGCTGGTGTTGGCTGTTCTGATGTGTGGGGTAGGTACACTCCAGTTTTGCTACTGAGTCTGTTGCTTTACCAGTAAGCATTTATCCAAGTCCCCAGGGTGACTGCATCTTCAGAAGTGGCTTTGCACTGACAATGTTTGTCCCCCTGACCTTTATGCACTGTAAAAAAAAAAAACAACCTTAGAAAACAGAGTAAAAGATAAACACAGCATGATAGCAGCAACAACTCAGCAAGCTTCAGTCTTTGCTAAATGCAAATCAGCGTAATTAAATTCTGCAGTTAATGACAGACTATACAAGCCTGATTTAGCAGATCCTCTAATGAAACCCTGGGGACTTGAAAAACATAAGAGTGCTGCCCTCTGAGGTTATTAAGACACAGCATCATCCTCACCTAAGGTTCTGGAGCTGCTATCGTGAGGGAGAGGCCGGGGCCCTTGAGATAGCCAAGCCAGGTTTCCTAGAGCAAGTAAGAGCTGAGAGAAAGAGCAGAAAGGAAGCACAGCACCCTGTCATTTCTCTCATAGTTATTGCCTGCTTACTCAAGTTCTTCAAGGAAGAACAAGCAAAGTGTTCGGGCCTCTTCCAGTACGTTATGTAACAAAAGATTCCTGCTTTTTGCCTGTAATCAGAAGGCTAATAATAAATGTGATTTCTGTACGTTTTTGAGCCTTGAACATTATTTGTGTCCTGTTCAGAGGAAAAATACTTTTGATTTATTTTATTTCACCACGACAGAATTCAGTGTGATTTGTCAGAGATCTGCAACCAGTGCATTTTTTGGCACTCTGCTTCAAAGTGTGTAGCCAGAGAACTTAACTGGGGGGAAAGAACCAGTGCCATTTACTATGTTAGAGTCCAGTGCACACATAAGCAAAGGCCTTGAACTTTCGCTTTGAAGTCAGGGTTGACACTAATATCTGCAAGCCGTGAAATAACTGTGACGTGGAAAAGCGTTGAAGGGATTAACATGCAAATAAGGGCACAAGTCTTGTAGTTTGTTTCCAAATTCTCACATTCAGTACTGTTACAATAGACTTCTGAAAGTAGAGCAGAATTTGCCCACAGGACAGGTTTTTAAGATCGCTGCAAAAGCTTATTCACTGGTGTTAGGTTTTATCACTCTGGTGCACTGATTTGACTTCCATTCTAGGATGTAAATTCTAACTTTCAACACAGCTCCAGTTACACAGGAAAGCAGTGCCGGAGTTCTGTGGAGTGTGGAGTTTGGGACAAAAAGGTAGCTGGTCTTGTTAGCTGTATGTATTTAGAAAAAACCAAAACCAAACAACACCCCCTCCTCCCCAACTTAATGATTGGTTAATTTGCTTCTAAGCACAGAAACCATCTGAACTCGTGGTAGACCACTGTGTCATGTGATTTCTTCACGAATCTACACTGACTGGCTAAGAAGTTTATTTTATGCCAAGTTTCCATAATCTGCATCCATGAGGAGGTAAAATAGGTATGTGCTGTGATATTCCATTGCTTGACTAGTGCTAAGCATCCCCAAAGGGTCAAAGTGTTTGTTCATACTGGCAGCTGTTTACGAGTTTGACAATGGTTTGTAGAACATCCAGCACAGTAAAGCACCGAACTAAATGAGGTCCTCATGCGGCCCATCCCAGGAGTGGCTGCCATCTTCCTGCTGTCACATCTTCTGAGAGAGATGGAAGGTGCCAGCTGAAGTACACATTCACATATTCACAGTGTTTTAAAAATAATCAATTTTCAAAGAGTAACAAGTAAAAGAAAAAAAGATTAACAAAGCAGATATTTCAGTGTTACACAACATTATAAATTATCACCAAGCTTTTTATGTTCAGAACTATTTTTGATTGAAAGGATGTGAAGTTGGTGTAAATTTACATGTTGGCAGTTTCTCTTTTATTGAAGGCTTTTCCAGGAGAGAGGAGTGGGAATAAGGAGAACCACTCAATGATGTTTAAGGATGAAGATTGCGAAAGGGTTCCTTGGGAATGGAGAATTAATCTGTCCTTGTCTAACTTATTCCAAGAACCACATCCTACTTTTGTTAAAAAAAAAGCAAGCCTGGGTCTAATTGTTTTCTGGGAAAATGGGACTGAATGACACAAAGTCATTTCTCATCCTCCCCAAGCCCAATTCCCCATGAATCTTTATTCTTTGATGGCTACCCACAAGAATTCCTTGGTCTTTTTCCTCCAATCTGTCCCCAGTATTATGGATAAAGGTCTTGAGTCCATCTAGTTCCCCACTTGCCCCTTTTGTGTTTTGATTGTGGGATTTGTTCTGTTCTTTGACCTTACTCATTTCCACTGCTTGCTCTGGAGGGATTGGAATGTTCCCCAGCACAATGGTGAAAGATATTTTGCACCACAAAGCACAAGATGCCAGAGATACAGAATCTTAGGAGCTGCTCAGTGTGTTGGAATCTGGTGGGAGAGCTCTTGTTTTGAGCACAGTAAAATTATCTTAACTGGTAAGCCTGACTGAACAGCTAAAGCAAAGATACTGTGAGATTTGGGACCTGATAAAATCATTATCCTTAATTATGAATGACTGAGTCTGACTTTAATGCCTGTGAGGCCTAAGTTACAGAGCAGGACTCCCATGGTGCTCAGAGCAGAATGAAACTACAGTAACTTGCCCAAAAAATCCCCATAACTTAAGACTTACAATCCAACAGGTAGCAAAAATTAGTCTCCAAAATAACCACGGTGTCAGATAAAGAATTCAAAAGGACATGGAAATCATCAATATGAAGGCAGATAATAACTGTGCAAATTTGGGTCTAACAAGAAATATACCAGCCTGAAAGTAGTCGTCTGGATGTAAATTATTTTTTTAACGTGTGTTTCATTAATACAGTGGTTGATTAAGTATTCCTCATGTCTGGTCCTAATTTGTTGAAAATACTTTTTTTCTTTTCTTTTAAGAAGATTTTTCCAAACTAAAAGTTATCAAAAAGTCTTGCAAGTTCAAAAAATGATTGTGTCATTCTGCCTATTACCAAAATGAGTAATAATTACTTACATTTGGTGTGTTACTATCAAGATCTGCTTTCATAAATGGAAAATATTGAGAATTACTTTCTTTTCTCCTGAAAAGTTTCAACATTGATTTCTAGGGGTATATGTACATGGATTTTTTTTGGTCCATTAAAAACCATCTCCAAATGAAGCCATTTCAGTATTTCAAAACCAGCTTTTCATTTCTCAGCCAGCTGACTGATGAGGTTAACTTAAGTTTGATGTACATGCAATGCTAAAGAAATACATAATTTCTCTAACACAGCATTAATGTCTAATTTTCAGCATTTTCAAGTGACAGTTGAATTTTTTTACAGTGCAATCTGTTTTACAAGGTTGAGCCTCCTGCTGCGGAGTAAAGTGCTGTATCATTGAAGGTAGATGTCAAAGCAAAGTGCTTGTAGGTTTTTTTTCTTTCCCCTTCCTTCCTGATAAGGCACAAAGCAGCCTTGAGGGCCTATCCTCCACTGGGAAATCTAAAAGTGTCCCACTTGTTCATCTACAAGTGATGAACTATCAGCTGACACCAGTGTTTTAGTCCTCCATCCTGAGTAACCCTGCTGAGAGCAGGTCTAATCGGCACAGCTGTAATGGCCCAGAGGTGGTGGAATTTCCCAGGTGCAGTCAAAACTAAAGGTTAAGTGCTGTTCTCTCATTGTGTTTTTTGGGACTATCAGAGATTTAGTTTTTCTTTCTTCGGGCTCAAGGGCTTTGTTTATAGTTTAGGTATTAAGTTTATTCAGTGCTGCAATCTAGGTCCTCTAAAGAAAAACGCTTGCAGCCTTACCCATAAAAAAGAGGAGTGGGTGAGGATCTGATTGTTCCAGCATAATAAATTCCAGCAAACCAGCACTAGCTTTGAAGATGTCTCTTCTAAATGGGAAATGTCACTACTCTTGTTTCATAGCTTCCTGCAAGTATGAATTGAGGAGGGGTAACTTGTGAAGGAGGCTGGAATGAAGCAGACACCTAGAACAAAGTAACCAATTCCAAAGCTCAGGATGGATTTCTTGGGCCCGGTCCTGGGTTGTCACAGCTGCACAGGCAATGCTGAGAACTGGCAGTGAAGGAGAAAACACAGAGCTTGTTTGCAGAGAGGAGTTACTGCAGAGTTTCCACAGAGGTAGATATAAACCTTGCTCAATATTATGAAACTGTAATTCTATGGTTTTTAGGAATTAGTGTCAAGGTCCTCTTGACCTGGGAGAGGCTGGGATGGATTTGAGTGAACAATGACAAGCAAATTCATAAGAATGATGTAGAGAGAGCGTGTTGGAAGCAGGACAGTCTGCTGTTTCAAGCTGAAATTACTTAGATAAACTGAGGGAAACTTCTTAAAAAAAAAAGACTAAACAAGGAGAATAAACGTAAAACACAGGATTTTTTTACTACTGTCCTCTTTTGCTCTATGTGTTTTTTTTTTCCTTTTGGGGAGGGCTGATTAAATAATGCTCTGCACTGAAGTTCTACAGCCACTTCGATCAACTGGCTTTTCAGATATTCCTTGGAAGACCTTAGAGATGTCAGATGCAATTACTCTTGTTGAGTTAAGAGTGCTGGAAGATGGAGGAGCACAGAGAGGCAGTGACTGATCCCAATGTGGTTGAAGCAGGTGGTTCTGCTCAGTGTAGTGCAGAAATACCAGCCTGTCATCTCAAATATAAATTAAAGGAATATTCCTGGGGCTTTCTGGTGGAGGTCTCCTGGGGGTGTGACACTGTCTTTGTCTAATAAAAGCCTGTCCCCAGCAGGATGAGTGACAACTTATTTCTGTATTCTTTATGAACTAGACTTCTTAAACCTGGTACCGTTTTTCACTACAAGCTGCAGAGTTTAGGGCAGAAACATAAACCTGGATTTTCTTTTTAAATCAGAAGTGACTAAAAGGTCGTCAGACTTCCATTTGTGATTTCAGCAATTCAGATATGGTTTTGAACTTTGTTCCATTTTAACAGGAGTTACTCATTTCTTACAGTATGGTGGTCATATGTGAGAAACAAATGTGCTGTGGGCAAAGGGTCACCAGACTAACAATTTATAAATATCATTTAAATCATTCCTGTGAGGAATTCAGTTTAGATTTCAACAAACTAATTTCTTTTAACAAGATATAATTAATTTTAGCCCATTTAGTAAAACAGGAAAGATAATTTCTTAAAAGCATTTAACTTCTGTGATATTTCATGTCCACAAAGATAAAACTTGCTTTTCAAAGGAGAATAAATAACTTCATGCCAGTTATTCAGCAGTGAAACTAAGCCACCAAAGAGGTGATACAAGCAACATATCTACAAACAAGTCATCTACAGCGTGAATCTCTCTATTTCTGCCACTTATTCTGGACTTCCTTGATAGTGAGTGGAGAGAAATTGCTGTGTTTAGGGTACAATTCCTCTGACCTATTTTAGATATCTATGTTAGGAAGAGAGGAATCCAGCCTCATGTGAGGACCGCTGGCTATCAAAGAAAATGAGGATGGCCAGCTCAGAAGTCAGTCAGAAGCATCTACATTTGACCAAATAATTCCCATCCTTAATAAACACTTCATTTTTCTGGAGTGATTTGCTGCAGCATCCTAGTTTTCCTTTGTGGACAGCGACCACGTAGCCAAGGCCTTTAAGACTGAAACTTTATGTGCAGGAAGACTGAAAATAAAATGTGGTAAAAAGCAGAAGCTGCCAAATGAATGAGCAGTGTGGCTACCTTGGCACTGGCCAAGGTGAATGCTGACACACACATCAATGGTTAATCGATCACTGCAGCAATGCAGGGTAATAATCAATGCTGCAAGAATTTTCATTTTCCCCTATGAAAAGCAATGTAACTATAAAAGATTAATTGTACTTCCATTAATATATAGATCTTAATTTCATAGCAAATATTATTTCAGACTAAAAATGATTTTATTTAAGATTAGAGTGCATGCAGTAGAACAATGTCAATTTATCTGTAGCCATGTATTTTTTTCTGCTTTGTAGCCACAGCAGTTAATTTTCCCGTGCAGCTAAGTACTGAAATGGGTTGGCTTTGAAGCCCAAATGCAGCTGTAAGTGAGATGTGATACATTGTGAAAATTGATCTGAATGTCACAGCTTGTAATATAGAGGACACTGGTTCCTGTTAGTTCCTGTAATGTCCTACTCCTCAGCCTCCGGCATGATGGAGTAATCACTTTGAAAATTATCCAGAGTAGAGGGCCATCTCAGACAATTTGCTGAAAATCAGTTCCCGTGTAGGTGTTCCTGCTAAGCAAGTACCTCATTTAGGCTTCATGCTGATTAAGGAGGTCTTTCTATTTACAAAGATATTAAAATGAGCTTGTTCATTTTTTTTCCTCATAGATTTAACAGATATTTTGTCTCTGGGGAAGAACTTCGTTATTATCTGTTTCATTTGTTAGCAAGTAATAAAGTTGCATTTATTGCCAAGTAACCAGGGAGAGCTCCCTGGTATCTCAGACACTGCAGACACAGAGAATAGGCAGCTCTTGCCTTGAAAGTGTGTGGTCTGTGTGAGGCAGCTTTGTGGGGAAAAGGTCAGGAGTCCACATTTCAAACTTCATACAGGCATGAAGACAGTCTGTGCACAGAGCAGGGCAGTGCACTTTCATACGAGCTTCTGGGACATTTTACAGTGGTTCTGCTTGTTCAACTGAGACTCGGCTAAAAGCAAAGCAATGAAGCAGGTGTGAAGTGAAGCCTGGGGGCAGAAGATGAGAGGCAGAGGTGGAGACAGCTTGAGTACACAGTGTATTAGTACAGAGTGGTGGAAATCCAAGCAGCACTGCAAGTGTGTCTGTGAACTGTCAAAGGCTCCTCATGTATTTGCTTCCACAATTGTTTCTGCTTTCTGAGGTGTTTGAAAGACTCTCTGCAGCTTTTCCCGATGCTCTTTGCTGGAGGGGAGACACTGGGAAGACTGCACAGCAGATAAACAGTCCTCTGCTCAGTTTATAGATCAGAGGAGAGAGAAGCTGTCCTCATTGGATGTCTCATTACTTTCCCCGTCTCTCTCTGATCCACCTCCCCATCTGGTAACATGAAGAAAATTTCAAGTAGAATTGTTGCTGGTTTTCTGGTAATACAGGGGTTTTCTGCTTGTTCTGTAGAAATACTGTAGCAGTATTTCTATTATTTTAGCTTTCACTGCGTGTTTCAGGGGTTTCATGTGAAGATGTTGCTAATGTTGACAATACTAATTGCATCTGATTTCATGGGGAGCATCCTCTCCAAAGGGATAGCAGACAAAAGAAAGAAGTTGGGAAATAGACCTATAGGTGTTAAGTGAAATGAAGGCAATCACTGAGGTGTCCCAATCAAAAATGACAGCATTCTCTTTTAATTCAGACCGTCATGACACCTTTCGCAGTCCTGCTGGCAACACGTGCCGTGAAACGTGCAGCCAGATCAGAGCTGATTCTAGGATGAGATAGCAAAGCAAGAAATACTAAGCCTGAGTCCCAGTTCTGACAGCTATTCCCAATGACCTGGAGGGTAATTCCTGACTTGCCACATTTACTTCCTTCTAGGGCAGCGTGTGGTTCCCAAGAGCCACCCTCTGTCCCATACCCCTGGGTGGATCACACTGGCAGCTCTAAATAAGAAACTCTTTTACTGCAAGGGAGGATGTGTTAGGTGTGGCGTTTAGTCACCAGCCCAGAAAACGCTGGTTTTTCCACTGAGGTTTAAATCATCACTTCAGGAAAAATACCGAGACATCGTCATTAACCTCTATATCCCTGTTCCCACGCAATGACAGAGGAGTAAAAGTGGAGGTTTTTAGACAGGTGTATTGCAGTAGTATTTATTGCCTCAGGACTCCACGTCAATGCAGATAATAAAATGCATATCGATATTGGCCCGCGTACAGCTGTGCATAAGAAAACTCTATTGTGGGAGAGGGGACAGTTCCTCATTCTTTTCTATAAAATGTCAATGGAATCATGAGGTTAGTGAGACCTCATAGGTATGGCTGCAGTAAAAATTATAAACGTTAACAATTAGAGCTGTACTTAATTGAGCAGGGTTCCTCTGGTATCTTGAGTGCAAAGTTGTTCCATGCCAGTGACTGCAACCACAAAGGATCCATCTCATTTGGAGATACTATTTCCAAATAATAGATCCCTTAGCAATAAAGAAAACTGCAAATACCACTTTAAATCTTTGAAATGGAAGGCAAACCTTAACTGATGTGACGTTTAATTCTCCCTCCCTATTGCAACCCAGGGAACCAATAGATAATACCCCTACTAACATGTCAGCTCACTGTTGAAAGCAGCTTCTGACAGGAATCTAGCACAAGGCTTTTTTATTTTCTGGAGAATATGACATGCAAGAGGTGTTCAGTGTTACTCTGTACAGATGCCTTTCTAAAGTGCATTGGTCTGGGGTTGGATTTCAGCATTTTCATACGAGAAGGAATATCTGGAAAAAAAAAGCAATGGTCATATATTAAGTCTTTTGATGGCTGGATCTCTCAGTGATAAACCTCTTTTCTATTGCGAAGGCTATCTTTTAGAAGAGTACGTTGAGAAAGGAGCGAACATTTGATTAACGCTCTTAAAACACTACCTTAAAATCTCTTACTAAAGTATCTTATTTCTCTAGGCAAATTCAGGGACAATGAACATGTAAAGTTATTGTTATTAAGGGAGTTTGGGGTTTGGATAAACATTAGGTGGTAATTTCAAGGGATTGTAACTGAATATGTAACTTACTTTTACATCTATATTTTACACCAGGAACATGCTTAGAAAGAGTCTGTGCTGAGTAGTCTGCTCAAAGAGTGATTCTTCACCTTTAACGGTGATTTTCTTTTTAATCCATATGTATTGTTCAAATTAGGATTGCCTTTGTTTTACTTCTACAGCTATAAAATAATTATGCCAATGAAAAATCAGGGAAAATCCTGACTCCATGAATTTTCTTAAGCAAGTTGGGAAGTGGGGCTATCTACACCCTCCCAGATTAGAACTTTTCATAAAGAAATACTAATTTATCTCCTTCCTGATATAAGAAGATCATCAAGGTAAAATTGTGCAAAGGTTCCTGTAACAGAGTGCAATGATTATTAACACACAGATGCCTTGGCCTGGTACTTCTGTGGTATTACAACAAAAATGGTTTGAACTTGTAGAATTCACCAATTTTACAACATTATCCTGTCCCTTTGAGTTAATTAGGTCAGCAATCAAGAGCTGAAACTTTGTTGATGGACAATAATCCGTTTTCTAGTAATGGTGGACTCTCATGAAGAGTCAGCATGAGTTGTGTTAACAAGATGAGAGACTGCAGCTTGACAGGAACTTACACTTGTGAGTGTAAAACAAAAGACTTACTGTAAATTGCACAGACTAACAAACAAGACAGCAGGAATAAATTGATACTTGGGCATTTTGAGATCTCTTGACCAAAATCTCTCTCTAGCATGAGCAATAAGCTACTCTTCTTCACTTCTGTCTCTAAGGGAAAGGAAAACAAACCACTGTGGCAGAGAAAAAGCAAGGGATGGTCAAGAAATGGTTGTTGATAGCACACATTGGTACCTAAATTGTGAGTCTACATAAAGAATTTATGGAGTAGTGACACAAGACATAAATAATGTGCTTGGTAAAAAACTGACCTCCTAGAACAGATAAGAAATTCAATAAACTGTATCTGGTAAAATCATATATATACTTAACTTATTAAAAATATATCCAGGAAGTCCTTTGAGTAAGGCCTGAGAAGCTCCATGCCAGACTTTATGCCTCCACTGTTGTCAGAGGGATATAACATCTCTGATACCATATATTGCAACTACTAGAAAAAAGTCAGGAAGTTTGGAACATTTGGAAATTAAAAAGCTGTGAGATTGCTCCCTTGAACCCTGGATACCACTCAGCTTTTCCTAGGCAGGACTGGGGTGACATCCCTGGGTAGATTAAATGCCAGAGGGGACGAGATCATGATGCCTTCATAGTCTGTTGTAGTTTTTGGTGTTGACTGTGGGGTGAGTGCCTCGTATTTGTAATGATTGTGGGAAAAAAAAAAAGATACATTTGATGGAGTTTTTACAGGCTTCATTTCTAGACTGTCATCATAAAGTAAATATCTGAGGCAAAAAATAATTAAATATTGATTATGGAAAAAAAATATAAGAATTATCCAACTTTATACTGTTTTGTAACTGGGACAAGCTAATTCCAGGAGGAAAAATTGTATTATGAAAGCAAAACAAAATCAGCAATTATAAATGAAAGCAAATAGAAAAAAAGTCACAGAAAAATCCCTAGCAAAGCAAAATGTTCGCATTCATGATAGGAATTTCCTGCTGACTTCAGAGAAACAGGGTTAGGAGCAAAGGTGCAAAGTTTGACAAAAGATGTTACTTAAACTGTCAAGGCAGTTCTGATGAGCCTGTCAACACTGTGTGGATGCCTAATCTCACATGTAATGCCAGGGCCATAAATCTGAGCTAATTTATTCATGGAGAATTAATCTGCCAGCATCAAATGTTTATTCTGAGAGCTCCTTTACTGATATATGGCCTTAGTACAAAACAAAAATCTTCTCACTGAAAATATTTTTAACACATTTTGGCAGTAAATGCCTACATTCAATCATAACCATAAAAGTGTCCTCTTGGTCCTCTTGTGAGCGCTTGTTATTGATCAGTAGTGCTTCTTCAGAGGTGAGAAATCCAGGTTCAGTAGGGGTGAACATTCTTGGTGCTCTCCATGTCCTCTGTAAATCTGTTCCTGAAAGGTTCTTGTAACTGTGATCCTGTGCACAGCAGGCTGCCACGGGCCCTTGGTGAGCATGAAGGACTTTGACACTACAAATGATGCTGTCTGCTATGTTGTGCTTTAGGTGGGAGGGTTGTTCAGTGAGAAGCTTGGCATGACCTGGCAATGGGCACTGGCAGCCCAGAAAGTCGACTGCGTCCTGGGCTGCATCACAGGCAGCGTGGCGAGCAGGTCAAGGGAGGGGATTCTGCCTCTCTATTCCACTCTTGTGGGACCCCACCTGCAGTGCTGCATCCCGCTCTGGGGCCCTCAACATAAGAAGGACATGGAGCTCTTGGAGGAGTCCAGAGGAGGGTCATGAAGATGAACCAGGCACTGGAGCACCTCTGCTGTGAAGACAGGCTGAGAGTTGGGGTTGTTCAGCCTGGAGAAGAGAAGACTCTGGGGAGACCTTGGAGCACTTTCCAGTACCTACAGGGGCTACGAGAGAGCTGGAGAGGGACTTTGGACAAGGACATGCAGTGATAGAACAAGACACAACGGCTTTAAACAGAAAAGGGCAGGGTTAGATTGGATATTTGTAGTGCTGTATTTCCCCGCTCTTTCTTACTAAATGCCTGCCCTTCCCCCATTGTTCTCCCTTCCCCTCCCCTAGTCCTGGCCACTCCCTCAGGTTTTCCCTATTGGTTCTGGTACCCCAGCTCCACCCATGTACTGCCCCTGCGCCCTGAGACCATGAGTCCGTGTGCTCTCTCCACCCCCCTCATCCACATATAAAACCCCAGACTCCATGCTGTTCAGCCCCTCTGCCTCTGGGAACCTGCATGTCACCACATGAATAAAGTTCTTCTGGGGTCCCCATGCAGAGACCCTTCTTGCCTCCTTTATCGCCGCCGTGTTGTGGAGCCGACAGCTAGCCGGAGCATGAGCGCGGGGCTGCCAGGAAGGGCTACGAGAAGCAGAACAGCCGCTCTCCCCGAGCAGCCCCGCAGCGCTCTCCGGGAAGGTTTGCAGCTTGCCATGCCAACGCAGAAACTACAAACTGCAACAGATATTGGAAGGAAATTCTTCCCTGTGAGGGTGATGAGACACTGGAACGGGTTTGCCAGAGAAGGTGTGGATGTCCCACCCCTGCAAGTGTTCAAGGCCGGGTTGGATGGGGCTTTGAGTAACCTGGTCCAGTGAAAGGTGTCCCTGCCCATGGCAAGGGGGTTGGAACTGGATGGTCTTTAATGTCGCTTCCAACCCAAACCATTCTATGATGATTCTTTGAAAACTGAGAAAAAACTTGTTCATTACTCCAAAGAGTGCAAATTGATCTGATACATCATAGGTCTCTTTTAAACTCTTCTATATATTTTGGGTATGTAGAAACTAGTCCCATTATCCAAACCTTTGACAATCAATAACTATCAATTTACCACAAATTCCAGTAGATAATGTTAGATTTTGAAAATGGAGCGGCTTAATTCAACCTTTTATTCCCAAATCAAACGAGTAAATTCAAATTTGATCAAAAATCTTCCATGCCATCATTCTCTCCTTCTACTTTATTAATTTTAACACACTGCAAGAATTAATTGAATCTGTAATAGTAATTGTTTTCCAGAGATAAGGATTGTGGTGAATGTGTTCAGATGAGTTTTATTCAGTCTCATGGGCATCTTTTCCTCCTCCTCCAAATTTATGTTTTGGGAACAAAGCTAGAGGGATTTTGGGTTTCCCCTCCTCACACACATCCTCTACTGAGTATTGATTTGTCATTCCATTTAAATACAGCATTCAATATTCAGGTGTTTAAGTGGGACATAAATAAAGTGGCTTACTTGGCTAAGCCAAAAAAACGATTTTCCAGGGAGCTGTTGTAGTTCATGGTAGGCTTGGCACCAGCATAAATACAAATTCATTATCACAACTAAATGGTGAACCACTTTGGGCTTGTGGAAGAAGGGTTGTCCCAAAGAATGGAGAGGAGAAATAGAAGCTGAGCGCTGTTGCTGCACTGGTTGGGATGCGGGTTTGAGGCAGCCATGCCTTAACGTGGCTGGGGCTGGATCAGCCCTGCTCGCTGCCGCACACAGCTGGAGAAAGGAGGATGGTTTCCTAGAGTGGGGATAATCACAGAATATTTGTAGTTCAAAGGGACCCGCAGATATCATCGAAGTCCAGCTCCACGCCCTGCACAGGACAGCCATAAGAATAATGGTGGTTTTCATTTTGATGATTGATTTGAGCCCTGAGGAAGGCGATGGGAGCCTGATGAGAAAACTGATGAGGAGACTCCAGGGTGCAGAGACAAGATCCATCAGCACCTTGAGCTGTAGAAGGGGCCTGGAGTAGGGTGAGCCTTGACCTGACTGAGGAAGGGGATTTTACTTCCCTGTCTCACTGGCTTTGCCACAACATCAGTGATGATTTCAGCTGAGCGAGTGACCTCCTCCTCCTCCTCCATGGCCTCCACACCTCTCAGCAAGCTGACAGATGCCCTGCCCTCACACCCCCTCGTACCCCAGCCATGAACTTCCCTGGCTGCTCACCCTGGCTCTCTGCAACCCTCCTGGGGCTGGGCATGCCCAACCTCCCGCTAGTTTGCCCTCTCATGAGAAAAACCTCCCAGGGCTTTGCCTATTGAGCAGCTTTTCCCCCTCCAGCTCCATCGCGGAGCCAGGGCAGCTGAGGCCACTTGCTGTGAGGAGCCGCCTCAGGGAGCTGGGGAGAGGGTGAGTTATGTCGACCTTTTAAATACAGCGGCGAGAGCGCGTCTCGTAAAACAGAAGGATAAATTCATCTCCACGATGCAGTTTCAGTGTTTCAGCAGCCTACAAATTACTATGGAAATTTTATTTCTCAGTAGAATCCCATCCCCCAGCTCCCGGTTCCCCTCGGGCAGGAAAGCAGAGCTGAGAAGGCAGTGAGAAAAGTGTGGGGAGAGGAGAAGAGAGTGGGAAGAGGGAGGGAAAACCCCACTGATGAGGGCAAGGCCCTTCTGGTGTTCAGCAGAGCCTCCCTGTGTTTCCCATGCTGACGGAGAGGGGCCAGTGCCTCTCCTGGGCACAGCAGGGTGGGAAGCAGTGGTTCAGCTGAGGCCTCCTGGGCCCCTCATCTTGCCCAGAAGGGCACCTCCTGTGCCTTTCACTGAGAGAAAAAAAGGCTTAAATCTTATCCAGCACGCTCCGCTAAATCCCAGGGAGGAGGGGGAGTCAGTTTTATTCCCAGACAGTGATCTGGAGCTGTGCACAGTACCAAATAGGATGATGTGAGGTTGGCTGCTTATTTATCTGCTTGATGGATCCTTCTTATGGATGCCACTCCCCTTCATCCTTCTGATGCTGTTGCCAGATTTTGTAATTTTTGTAATTAGTGTGTGTGAGCGGGTTTTTACTATTAAACTGTTATGTACCATCCCCCATATTTCTTGCTGATGCTCTTCCATGAGACATGTGAATAGAGTGGAACCTAAGCTTAGTCCTAGGGTTTAATTTCTCACCTGCACATTTACAAGACCAATCACCTGAATGCTTTTGAAGGAAAGGCAACTCTTTTTTTTGAGGATTAACCTGAAAGTAGCCTGGAAACCATTCCCCAGGATAATGGCTCTGTAGTGCTTCACTCGGGTTAAAATGCTGATGTTTTTCATCCCTTAAGCACTTGGCTAATAGAAGGTAATAATTGGGTTGATTATAATGTTTAGTTTATTTTGTTGGTTTATTCTGTTTCCTACTGTGAGAAGCATATTTAAAATGGCTTTGAACTGTTTCATTTTGTGGCTTGAAATCAAAGTTAATCATAAACCTCTTTTTTCTTTTTAATATAATGAAGTGTTTCAAGTTGTAAGATCCAGCCTGCGTTGTGCACCATCTCATATAAGCTGCATGCTTCACGGAGTTAAATAACAGAGTCAGGGCTTTTAATCATAAGTAATGGCAAAGACAGAAGCAAATTAAGAGCTGCAGGCAAGAGCTGAATAATCTGTCCTGGTGAGTTTTGAGAATTGATGGATTATGTGTTTATTTAAACTCCAGGAGCACCTGTGGTCTTTGTTCATGGAAGAAGGGCCAGGTGTGGTAGACACAGGTTCTGCAGGATGTTCCTGATGGACAAGAGGCAAAAAAAAGTGGATGAAATACAGAGATGGAGAAGGGGATGATGCAACAGAAATATGCCCAGTTATGTTTTTAGGAGAATAGGTGTAAGAATAATGTAGCTCTATGGAGGTTACAGGCATTTGGCAGCAGTCAGGCGTGCGAGAGGTCCAGTAATGGCTCCTGAGGGAATTTGGATGGTGAGCAGAAGCATAAGGATATAGCAGTGTGTAAAAAGCAGTTCTGTGGCAGGCACAAGAGCCACAGAGGAAAAAGTGTTTAAACCACAGGGTCTGGGTGATACGAAGAAATGGGGAGTAATTTCATTCTAGGCAAGAAAAACTCGTTTTGAATGTGACATCATACTTGCAGTTGATTTTTAAAATAAATAAATAAAATTAAATAAACAAACAAATAAGTAAAATTTCTGGCAATATTGCTGAAAATACCAGCTCTTGCCCAGGAGGTGAGCACACAGTTACGAAGCCCTGAGAAGGGACTTGCCAGCTGAACCTTGCTGATATTTGCAGATTTGTGAAAAAATCAATGCACACAAAACAAGTTGATAGAATTTCAAATAATGAGAATTTATATTAATGTTTATTAATGTACACCTCTATCAAAATATGCTATTTCAGTGCAATTGGTTCATGTTTGGCTGATTTCTTGACTTGTTATCATTTCCAGGCTGCCTCTCTAATGCCTTGTACTTGAGGCAGTCATTACCAGCCTGGGCAGGGAGGAATAGCCCTCTGCCACATAAAAATTGTTGTGATTTACTCTCCTTTTGCATGAATGGAAATAATTTCACTGTCTGGGAAATAGCCTGAGAGGATTTGGGAGTCCTGACAGTAAAATGGCAATAGGTTAAGGGACCTTTTTTACCTGCTGTGATAATTTGGGCAGATATTCACTCCATGTAGTCAGGAACAGACAAAATTTCTTCTGCTCCTCTAATGCTTTCCTCCTGCTACCTGTGCAGCACCATGAAAGTCTCATACAGTGTCCTGTGTAGTTCTTGTGGCTGCCAGTCTGCAGTACAGTTTTGGATTTGCCTGTTAATAGCAAACCCTTTGGTAAACACTGATCAGTCATTTCCTGTTATTACTGGTGTTGTGGAGGACTTTGTTGCTTACTGACACTGTAGTGATCCTTGAGCTTGAGCTCTGCCCTTTCAACATAACACAAGCAGAAGTCTCTTTGCTTGCCCTGATCACTCCTTTTGATCCATTTTTTTTGTATTTACTCCACAGTTACCTTCTCCACTGTTCTGTCCCCAGCCCACTTCCCCAAGTGGGTAGCTGTGGAGGATGCTGTGTGTCTTACTGCAGTTTAGCCTGTTTCCTTTTGTGTGGCTGTTTCAGAGCTGGAAGCAGCCCAGATGTCTTGTTTGCAATGGCTTTGTGCTCTTGGCTTCTTTCCTTCAGTAGGATGCCTCCCTGGTCTGAGCTTCTTTCAGCTGTTTTCTTGGCTTGATGGTCATTTCTCTCCTAGGCTGCAATTGCCTGTTCTGAAGAGACCAAGCAGAATCCTGACTTTCTGTCTTCTGGAGAGAGAAACTGCAGTGTTTCAATGTTTTTGAGCAGGGAACCCATATTTTCCCCTCTTGTCTTTGCTGTTTAGTCTCTCGGTCACTTAGGCACTTCTGCCTTCCTCCATGGATAAATGGGAAGAACTGGCACCACAACACTTCTCTGCTTCACCACATTCTGATTGTGTCTTTTTGTCTTGTGTCTGAACTCAACAACAAAGATGTGCTACTTACGATAAACTTTTCTCTTGTGTCTACAGTCCATGCATGAACATCTCCAGAATTCTCATCTTAGAGAAACTGGAGCAATAACCTGTGAGCAGACACTTCCCCATGCTGTGCTGTAGAAAGTGGATTTAAGTCAAAGTCATCAGTTTTTATAAGCTTCTTGTTTGCCGCTGACAATCTTAATTCCATTATAGTTTTCAATGACTCCCCTGAATTCTGTATTTCACTCTCCTCCTGGGATATATGACATGTTATTTCTAGTCCATTGCCAGAAAATACATTTTTTTTATTTTAATGCAATGCAATATAAACCCTGTTGTGACACATTATATGCCTGCATCATTTGAAGTTTTCCTAATGTTTTACTGTGATTAAATCCATAGCCTGTGCTTCCCAGACCTGTTCTGCATGTCAGCTGATGTGAACTTTATGCAGGACTTGCTCTCGGTTTTTTGTTAGTCTCCTATTGACACCTTGCATTTGCCCATTGGCCTCAACATAGCTTTATTGTCTATGGGCAGCTCTTGCTCACAAGTGTTATGGTCTGCCTTGTCAGAGTTGTAGGGATTACATTGCTGCTGGCTATTCAATCCTGCTGGAACAGAATTGGTCATTGACCTAACAGCATAGCTGCCAACATGGTGATTGAACTGTTGGCAGGTCTTTCCTATAGTGTCTACACGTTGATGGTCCTTGGATTTGCTGAAGTCACTTTGTGTAGCTCTGTTTAATTGGAAATCTCTATCGCTTCAATAACTGCATACATCGCCTTCTTCCTTCTCTAAATGGTTGTGTTTTTCAAAATTAGAGGGTAGTGATTTTTAGCAGGTGACATGCCTGTCTTTCTTTAGCCTCCTGCATCCCCTCTCCCTCTGTGTATCCTGGACCCGAAAGCCTCTGTATTGGATCTGTTTCTTGTTTTCCTTTAACCTTGGGCTTCAGTACTTGTTCTGACTGTTTCAGTTTTAACTTTTTCCCTGTCAGATCACTTACCTTTGCTGTTTGCAACCACTTCTCTAGGATCAGGTGCAATTCAAACCTCACTCCTACTTGACAAAATCAAATGTCCCAAACATTTCTCTGACCAGGAATCTCTGATGGCAATAGACTTACATGCTGATTGCAGAAAGGTCCCACTTACCACAAGATATGACCTGTCAGCACTTCACTGCTCAGCAATAACCAACCACTCTGTTCTGTTTCTTGCTGTGTGAAGAAAGCTATTTTTCTTTGGTTTTTTTTCCTTTCTTTTTTTTTCTATTCCTCTTGAATGTTGGTACTTACTAAACACTCTCATTAGCTGTTACTGGATTTGAGGCATTATTCTGGCAAGTCTGTCTCACAGGCCTTCCATTTTTTTCCAGAAATACATTGTAAAAGTTCTCATCATTATTCATGATGGCTGTTAATACAAATTGTTCTTTCTTTCACTGTCTCCAAGTTTGTGCAAGGGTTTTGTGTAGAAAACCACTTTCTTCCAGTTGCCAGCCAGAATCTCCATCTGGCTGCTTTAGTAGGTGGTGTTCTATCCTGTTACTCTCACTGTTCTTTGCTACATTTCTGTGTTATTTGTATCAATTTTTAGGTCATAAGAATTCCCATTTTTAAAAGTGAACTCACTTTTTATTCAGGGAAATGCTTGCAAAAATATAGTAAGTTATATGAAAGCCATGTGAAAATGTATTGATTTTCTTACATCTTCACCAAACTCTTTTCAAGATCTGCTTTATTCTCTTCTGCTTTCATGGTGTTTGGCTAATGTGGTAAACACATGATTCAGTGATGTATGAGGCAATGGAAAGCTTTATTCAATTTCTGGAGTGAAAATTAATTCATTAACATTGTCATCCACCATTAAATGCCTGTGTTTTCTGGGTACTCATCTTTCTAGTCTTTTGAAATTGATCATCTCACAAGTTTTCACTCCTTTAATGTTTTTTTTTTTTCCATACATGGCTCAAGTAATAATTTTTTAGTCTGGATGTCTGGTTCTCTTCAGTCCACACCAGTCTTAATTTTTGCACAGGCTAGGAGTAAAGTGAGGATACAGACATGTTTTTGTAGGGAATGAGAGCTTATTCAAAAAACAGGACTAAGCTGATAAAAGCTGAAGCTATCAAGAATTTAATCATGTAAATTAAGAATTATAGTCCTGGGAATCTTGGACCAGCTACAGCCTAAAACTCAGGATACATACATCATTTACATGACTTTAATATCTTACTTTTTAATCTCAGTCTGCCAAGTACCTGCACAGACTGTTTCTGTATGCTGAGGTTTGTCTCTTTTTCACAATGGAACAATCTTCTGCCTGTTCCAGGTCAGGAGAAATTGTCCAGATCCCAGCAAGACTGTTCCAGGAGGTGCTGCTACCCTTAGTAGGCATTCATCAACTCTTACTGAAAAAACCACACAGCTGCTGCTTCAGATAGAATGGTGGAGGAGTGTAGAGGAGAGATAGTTTATATTTTTTTTCTGTAGAACCTCATGGTTAGACTTTTCATCTGTCTAAAGCATGAGGTCCTCTGCTTAAGTGGCTCAAACTCATTGTCCCTTCCTGGATGTAGAAGAGCCTTTTCTTTTTCTCCTTTAAAATTCTAACTTGAATGCAATTTGGGATTCATGAGGCACAGGATACCACAAGACCCACTGGCCAGCTGATTAAACTGCTTATCTTTGTGTAGTCTTGGGTTCTGATTCTTGATCCTAAGCCTGTTTATGTATTTTGAATCAACCAGTTATTGTAATTCAGACTGACACTGCTTGTTTCATTGTATTTTTAAATAGCATACCTGTCCTAGAGAACCAGGTGATAAACTGTATCTGTCAAATCAAAAACTAAATAAATGTAAATATCCCTTAGGCCAGAGAAATTCTCAGTTTATCTTGCTATTTTTGCAGTAATAGAAACACTTAGAAAAATCAGCGCCTCTATTTCAAGAGGAGTTTTATCCAGGAGAAAAATGAGCACAGGAGAAATGTGTGCAAAAGAAATTTAGTCTTGTCAGTGGCTCTCTAAAATTCCCCTTTGTTTAACCTTTATCTGCAACATGCCTTTAAAAAGTATTCTCTTCACACCTGATTTAAGAATCCTTACTCAGGTCTTTGTTGCTTGAGTGTGTAGGAAATAGAAATTGGAGAGAAATCACAAATGCAGCATTGTATGAACACAGCAAATAAGCTCCAGTGAGGTGCTTTGATTTGACTATGCTGGCACTGACCTCAGTGACCTTGGGCTACTCCTGGAGACTTCGTGGGTCTCTTGCTACTTGTAAAATAGAAAGAATGTATTTTGTAAAGGGTGTTGAGAGGTATGGAGTAACATAGTGAGATACTTCAAGCTGCAATTACTTGCTCTGTTACTGGTTCTGGGGTGGGGTTTATGCATAGATGTGCACATTCTGGATTAAGAAGTAACTAAATTTATTTCAATGCAAATGCATTTTTTGTTTACGCCATGGTCTTGTTATTAGTTGTTATTATGTTCCTCTCTTATCTTTTTTATATTTGGCTGTTATAATCTCGTGCACATTAAGGCAGTAATAGCCTTTGTATTACCAGTTTTTATGTTTTTGAGAGTATGTCAGTATATAGGGAACTGTCTCCCATCTTACAGCCTTGCAGTCATGTGTTTAATGGAAAATCTAATGGTCAGTTACAGTATTTATAAAGTCAGTTGTTGTCCGTGATGCTTATGACGGAACTTGCAAATGGAAATCTCGGTCATTTGAAAAGCAAATGGCAAATAAAAGCACTAGGACTAAATAATTATTAGATCTCATGATTTTTAGACTTCTTGCATTATTTAAGGAAGTTCAGCGCTGTAATTAATTCAGAACTGCTCAAAACTTGTAGTCCTGACTTTCTGGTATATGGTTTATTGTGTGTTCTGTGACTCCTCTGGGTACTACTTGGAAATATAATCATAGAATCATTAAGATTGAAAAAGACCCCTGAGATCGAGTCCAGCCTTTGGCTGAACACCACAGCATCAACTAAACCAAAACACCAAGTGCCACATCCAGTCATTTCCTAAATATTTCCAGGGGTGATGACTCCTCCACCTCCCTGGACAGCCCCTTCCAAAGCTTGATAACCCTTTCAGTGAAGAAATTCTTCCTGATGTCCACCAACCTTCTCTTGTGCAGCTGAGGGCCATTTCCTCTTGTCCTGTCACACGTTGCTGTTGAGAAGAGACCAACACTCTCCTTGCTACATCCTCTTCTCCGGGCTAAACCACCCTGGCTCCTTCAGCTGCTCCTCATAGGACTCACTCTCTAGACCCTTCATCAGCTTCTTTGTCCTTCTCTGGACTTGCTCCAGCACCTCAATATCTTTTTGTAATGAGGGGCCCAGAACTGGACACAGCACTTGAGGTACAACCTGACCAGTGCTGTGTAAAGAGGGACAACCCTTTCCCTGGTCCTGCTGGTCGCACATTTTTGGTATAAGCCAGGACACCATTGAGAGATCCCCTGTCCAGAGCCTTCCTGTCCTCCAACAGATCAACACTCCCATCCAACTTAGTTTCATCTGTAAGCTGACTGAGAGTGCACTTGATCCCCTTATCCAGATCATTGATAAAGATATTAAACAGAACTGGCCCAAATCCTAAGCCCTGGTGGACACCGTCAGTGACCAGATGCTCTCCCAGGAGCCCTTCTCTATTTGTAAATATCAGATCTTAAAATATTGTCTTGTATTTATAAGATAATTATTTAAATATTTATATTATTGATTTAATGAACAACAATAGCTTGATAAATTGGACCAACTATAAAAATATACCAGCATGTCCCATACAAATGATAGGACAAGGAGTAATGAGTACAAATTGAAAGAGGGGGAATTTAGGTTCAATTCTAGGAAGGAATTCTTCACTGTGAGGGTGGTGAGACACTGGAACAGGTTGTCCGGGAAGGTTTTGGATGCCCCATCCTTGGCAGTGTTCAAAGCCAGGTTGAATAGAGCCTTGAGCAACCTGGTTTAGTGGGAGTTGTTCCTTCCCATGGCAGGGGAAGTTGGGACTAGAGGATCTTTAAGGTCCATTTCAACCCCTTAACATTCTATGGTTCTATGATTCTATGCACACACAGATGGAAGAAAACACTGGTACGTAATTTCCAAGTTTTTCTCCAGTCTGAAAATCCCCATATGAAAACACGCTTGGTGAAAACATAATAAATCTTCAGTAGAGTTCTGAAACTTGACTGCAGCAGGTGCTACCAAAAAGATAATAGATCCTCGAATATCTTCTCATTAATTCCAGGTTATTAGATACTGCACTGGGCATATGGCACAGCATTAGTAGAATTTTAAAAAGTACAGTTAGGCAGAGACCGATCGTTTATCTACATATTTACAAGGAAATGTTCACCCAGCATAGAAAAATACTAATTCAGGTTGGAAAGTACCTGTGAGCCCAATTTACAAACCAGAGCTGTGACTTTGTCTGGTGCTATGCAAAACCTGCACAAAGTTCTAATCCAGGTGCTCTAGGATAGAAGTACATACAGAGATGGCCTTCTCTGCTAGGATAACCACATGTATGGGAAAATCCATGCACTGAAATATGTTCCTTTGTCCAGGAATGGGCCTTGATGGAGATGCTGAAAATACTGAGGGATCTTCTTGTACATCAGGACCAACCTTAACAGGTGTTATTTTTCTCCCACATCTCCCTGGCTGTCAGATGCCAACTGATGATTTATTTTAGCCTCTTAAAATCCACTCTCAGTTGCAACTCATTTTAAAAGCCACCACTGTCATAAGGAATAGTATTTCAAAAGTACTTCATAATGGGTGGAGTGCCTGGCTGTCTGCTTGTGTTAGTGAGGTGGGATTTTTTTTTATATAGGACAGAGGATCAATTTTAGTTTTAGTTAACTGCCAAAGCTCAAATAGTGCAGAATGTCATTTCCGATATTTAAACCCCTTAAAACAGAGTAAAGACCTACAAACGTTCCTCGGTCTCCTGCTTGTGAAAATACTGTAGGAAAAAACCACCATCCTGATAACAAATCATGTCAGGTTAAGGACATTTTTATTACAACACAGTGATGTAAATGTGACTGTTTTATAGGGTCTGTCTGTGTTACTTCTGCTGATGACTGAGTTATTAAATAGTTTATTATGCTTTTGTTTTAAATCTTTTATTTCTCCTCAAAAAATGAGTGCAGCCAACCAACATTTAATGCTATGCATCATTGACGAGGTAGAAATATTTGAACATTCTGATCTGCTTCAGACTATGGAGGGCTCAGTTTCAGTCTGTATTGAACCCCAGTGTTTTTTTTAAAACTGTCTGCACTCTCAGAGCACTCTTGTAGGTATGAGCAGATGTGGTCCAAACCAAGTCTCGTTGCTGTCCTGGTAATGGAGAAGTTCTGCTGCACCTGCCCTCCAGAAGAGACCTGCTTTCAGACTGCATGCAGCCGTAACTATCTTGCACCAGTATTTTTTGTATGTACTGTCAAGAAAAAATATGATTTTTCAATTGCAAACCTTACCATTCTTACAAAGTTTGCATGTGCAGAGAGAGAACAGGTTTTTTGCCTCATTGGAAAATGAGACTTTTTCATGGTCTCACCAGAAAGACTTGTTTTTTTGTCTGAACTCTTAACGCTTTTTAGACACCTGGAAACTCTGAAAACTAAGCAATATCTCAGTCACTTGAACGCCTCTGAAATAGTAGCATGGATATTATTTCTAACTCTCCTCTTTTGGTTTGTATTTCTGAGTTTCTGTTAGAATTGAACTGGCCAGAATTGCTGAAACACTGCAAACAAAGCCATTTTTGCTCTTCTGTGCTGTGCTGTGGTCCAGACTTCCTCTTGCCCTGTACTGCTGTTGTTTGAGCTTTTCAAACTCAATTAAAGTTTGAGGCCAGTAGAGATCTGTGGGAGTAGACAGGCCTATCTGTGTTCTCTCGAGGAGACAGAAGCTATGGCTTCAAAATCATTTGTACTCATCTGTGGTCTACTGGACCATGCAGCAAGATGAGCTGGATCTAATTTGGGGTTTGGCACATGCCCACATTTCTGTCAGCTCCCTTGGCTTCCAAGGCTGCTGTGGGAGGCAAAACTATACCTGATCTCACCAAAAGTCTGCTGGTACAGCCTCAAGTTGTCCATACTTCTGTAATGGATTTAGACCAGCAGAATGAGCTTCTATTGGACAATATTCTGTGTCATGTAGCTAGAAAATTTTTGATCTGGTGCTGTGAGCCTCACAGACAGATTTTCTGTATTACTGAGCCGTGGTCTGAGCAAAGATATTAGAATTTCTTGACTACTTAGCTCTGCTTGTAAATAGAGGGCAAGGACACACTTGTGCAGGTTTTGTTGCAACAGGAATTTTAATAAAACAAGTTCTACTAAAAGACTGTCAAGAAAATGTCAGATTTACTTTAATAAATCTAGCTTGTAATTTTTATTAAATAAATAATATAGAAGGTAAAAAATGATTAAAAAAAAAAGTGTTTCCTAGAAATAAAGAAGCAAGAGATACAATACCAAAACACGTCCCTAACATCATGCTTGCCCGTAAGGGTTTTCCTTATCTGTTCCAAGTAAACCAGCTGACTTCTACCTGATTTGCTTTGGAGACCTCTCACAGCTAGAGCTCCTCCTTTCTTTTTGGTTTTAAAAAGCAACCTGCTTTCTTTTTGACAGAAAATAGAGCGACCAAGCCTCGATCAGTCAGATCTTTACAAGACCATATTTCTTTGCTACTTGTGCTTTCACACCAGGATGTCACAGGTAGTACGACAATGTTAAATAATATCTTTCCCCTGTCCTTCCTGAGGTTGCTGAATTAACACTTTTATGGCATATCTGGATTGGATTATATTCCTGGCTTTAGGCTTCAAGCAGCCTTTCCCATGTTTCAGCCTTTTTAAAAGATGCTGATATGACTTTAGAAAGTACATTATGGGACATATTAGCAGCATGCAGTAATCTCAAAATTTGTAATATGTAGCTCACTACAGGCTTTTCTCAGGAACATATGTGTATATGTATACATATAGATAAAAATTAGATTTTTCAGTAAGTATATAGGACTAGAAAACCAAAACTGAGTAATGCTTAACTTCCTTTCACTTAAACCTAGTTAGGTTTGAAGGGGTTTGGCAGACTTTCCATTGCAGGAGTCTAGTGCTATGCTGTGTGTTCTGAGACTTATTTTAGGAACTACTGGACTATTTTCTGACACAATACCTGACATTAAATGCAGCAGCTCTGTGTCTGTTGCCTTCTGTTGGCTGTATCTGTGATACCAATTACTATTGCTCAGCAAAGGTACAGTTTTAAGGAGATATTCCTAGTTTGGCTCCTAAGTCACCTTAAAACTGATGCCTCCATGAGACTCCTTCACAAACCTGTGTTCTGTAGCTGATCAGTGAAAAAAATAAAGGAAACCTAAATATATAATTCTGTAAAGAACACCTCCATAAATTTTGGTCACTTTTCTTAGGAGCAAAAGAAGTTTCATCTCTCTGGATATGATTGCACAATATGCCCTCTTCAGGTACTGGAAGGTTGTGATGAGGTCTCAATGCGTCCTTCACTTTTCCAGGCTGAACAGCCCCAATTTTATGGTCTTACTCTTTTCTATGGTAAAATCTCAAAACAACCCACCTCTTTGGTGTCTTGGGTTGGAAAATTGGTGTGCATTAAACCATTTAAAATGTTTTAATTGTTTTGCAGAGTATTTTCCTCCAATATACCCATCAGTGAGAGAGTTAACCATGTCTGCTGAGAAGAATCAGCCTAACTGTGAGGCGTTTTCTGCTCTGGTGCTCACTGTGATTGAGGAGCTGAAGACACTAGTTCAGCATTAGGAATTCATTATGCACTAATCTGACATGTTTCAGGCTATATATATTTTTGGGCAAGACAGTCAGGAGAATTTCTGGATTTTTTTTTCTTCCCCAGATAATTCAGTTAGCCAGAAGTATCCAGAGCAACATGGGCTATTTTGGAAACTGAGGTTGGTTTAATGGCTTGTTTTAAAGCAGTGCTTGCTGCCCTATGCCTGTTGGCCTTTGTCCTTTTGCAGTGAAGAGCTGCTGGGGCTGGGGTCTGCAGCTTGTGCTGGTCTGGGAGGGGTGTCCAGATGCTGTGCTGTGAATGTGCTGAGAGCAGGCTGCTAGACCATGACTAATTGCCTAATGTTTTCTACTGCTGTGTACTGATGAGAAGAGGAAGGAGCTTTAGCTTCTACTTATCCACTAGTATATGTCTGCTTTTCAGTGGGTGACTCTTCTTTCCTGGCTCTTTAACTGATGGATGCTTTGGCCAGAAAGTCAGAGCTGTGCAGGATGTGCCTCACCCTCACTTCACTTCCAAGCCTGATGTGATGGAGTGAGTCAAAAGAGATTATCTAGGCTGTTTATCCATGGTAAGGGTCCTTATAGATGAATGTGAACATTTAGGATCTCTAAGAATAAAACCCAGAGAAAGATTGAATTACATCATTAAATTAGCTGATAACAGGAATGCGTCAGGGAAAGCTGGTGTCTTGCCAGCTGGGAAGTTGACTGATTTGTTTCCAAATCAGATTTTCTAGTTCTTTGAAAAGCTATTGAAAAATCTACTCCTGAATAGGAGGAGGTTGGGGAAGGTTGGTCCTGTCAATACATCCTAGAGTTTTTTCCTTGGATTCATTACTAAAAGCAGTAGGATTTTTAAGAGCAACTGTTAGCTAATGTCAGTTAGGCCAGAGAAACTTCGCAGAAATTCAGAGGACTCTCTTTTGACTGAGCAAATAGACTTGATACTTACCCTGAGTTCTGCAAATACTGCAGTCTGTTACTGATGCACTAGATACACATAAGGACTCTAAGGAATTTATTTTAATGTTCCAAGTATTGATCGAATAGTAATCTGAGTTTCTCTAATGTTGACATCAGTTTACAAAATTATCTCTGATAATGTGCTGGTTCAGAATAATAGATTTTGTGGCCTAAATCGGATCATTATGATAATCTAATCAGAGCTTCTGTGCAACACAAGTCCACAGGGGCCCTGGTGGAGCTTCTGTGCTAGTTTCACTGGCAAATTTTACTTGCAGAGTGTATTGCCTCTTACCTTACGTAAGACTGGAATGCTTCCTGACCATTTTTCTGCTCTGTGATTGTACTGGGGCCCAGCATATGACAGTGGCTCAAATAATCTGAGAGAAAGGAGAAATCTGGAAGATTTTTTCCTTTTGTTTTTACACAAGCTTGTTCCTGTTTGTTCATTTTGTCAGAGAGATAACTTGACCTCCTACAGGAAGTCAAGTTGATAATCCTAGAGAAGCCTAAGACAGATAAACAATACAGACAAAGATCTTGAAATCTTATCAAAGTGCTGATGGGATAAAACAAGGGCTTGGGGTTTGGACTGAGGTTCCTTATTTAAGAAACTTCAGTAAGTAGTTTGGAAATGGTAGAGAGAACAGTCTTGATAGAGAGAGGAAACAAAACCCAAATGGAACCCTTGGAGTTTGTAATTGGGGCACTTTAAAAGAAGATATTGGGATCTCTTAAAAGATCTTGATAAGAGAGAATATATATAATCCATTTTGTGTGATAGTCCATAGTTTCCTTGTATAAGCAGTTTGCTTTTGCTTCACAGAAGCTGTCTAGGGTTACTGTGTCTTTTTTGTGGCTCTCAAAGGAAAAGTGCCCAGAACTGAATGCAATTAGGCCTGCTTGGGAAGCACAGAAAGTTCATAGAATCATGGAATGGTTTGGGTTGGCAGGAACCTATAAAGATCACGTAGTCCAAACCCCATTCCATAGGCAAGGCCATCTTTCACAGGATCTTGTCGCTCAAAGACCTATCCAACCTGATCTTGAACACTTCCAGGGATGGGGCATCCACAGCTTCTCTGGGCATCCTGTTCCAATGTCTCACTACTCTCACTGTAAAAAATATCGTGCCAACATCCAGTCTAAACCTACCCTTTTCAGTTTGAAACCAGTGACGTTTGTTTTGTCGCTACAGACTCTGGTGAAAAGTCTCCCTTTCTTATAAGCCCCCTCTGTTTAAGTATTGAAAGCCTTCAGCAAAGTCTCACTGGAGCTTCCTCTTCTCCAGGGTGAACAACTCTTTCGGCCTGTCTTCATAGGACAGGTGTTTCAGCCCTCTGACCTCTCCTCTGGACCTGCATTAACAGGTCTGACCCCAGACCCCAAACTTTAACAGATCTGACTCCACAGTGCTTCAGGTGAGGTGTCACCAGAGCAGAGTAGAGGGGGAAAATCCCCTCCCTTGACCTTCTGGCTCTGCTCCTTGTCGTGCAGCCCAGGATGTGGCTCTGGGCTGTGAGCACACATTACTGGGTCATGTCCAACTTTTCATGCCACTCTCAATCCAATCGCTATCTATGTGCAGGACCTTGCACTTCCCGTTGTCAAACTTCATGAGGTCTGCACAGGCCCGCTCCTTCATCCTGTCAAGGTCCTTCTGGATGGCATCAGAATTACTAAAGGTTATGTCAGAGCAGGACCTGGATAAAATCTGTATGAATGTGACCTTTCATCTTAAAACAGAAGCAAACTCCAGGTCTGCTGTTTGGAAAATTTTGAGCATACCCTGATGGCTGCACTCAGGACACAATTTTATTTGTGCTAATAAATGGTGAACACCTACAAAAGCAAAGCATGCAGTGATACTAAGGGGAACTCAAGTTCCCAGACGTAGCCAGTGGGCAGTTTTATTTTGTCAGTTGATTTCTCCATGGCTTTGCTCTCCTAGTTTCAGTTCTGTGCAGTTTTTCTCGATTTACCATGCAGTGGAAGTGTTATGAATTTCTGATTGATGCCACCAGACCTGTTTTTCACATTATTTCCTGAATAGCTTCTTGCAGCTCTTAACTTTGAAATAGTTTCAGAGATGTAGTTTTGCCATACACACAGATTCACTTAAACTGCTTAAGGCAACACACCGTTCCTGCATTCCCAAACAGCTTCACTCAGCTCCCATTTGTCAACAGCACTTCTCTTCCTCCAGGCTATTTTGGGTAGGAAATGTCATTCAAAACCAGGACATTCTAGCTATGTGATTCTGTGAATAGCTTTAGTCACGTATCACAGCACCTCCCTATTGATTAGGTACTTGTTCCTCCAAGGTGATTAACAAATTAATTTATTCTGCTAATTGCCAAAGGACTTGACCCCTGACCTGGAGAATTACCATAGATTTCAGACAGGACAATGCTCAGGATTTCTTCTGTGAGTGGCTTGTTAGAGATCCTCTGAGCTGTTGGCAGTCTGCACAATCAAGGGAACAGTTCTCTCCTGAAATCTTTTCCCAGCACCAGTGCTCTGTGTGAGGAGCAGCGGGAGCTCTTTCATTGGGAGCAGAGGCGAAGCATTTCCTTTGGAGTGCTTATCTTGATTGATGATCCATGCAATGTTCAAGGCATCCTCAGTTAACCCCAGCTCTGGATTCGACATTGGATTCCAAGTGCTGGGTTTTATGGATTTACCTCCATCTTAGGCACTTTCTTTCTACATCTTATCCAGGATTCTAGGATCTTCTGCTTATATATATCATATGCAGAAATCAGAAATTCTCCTTTACAAAAGTCATCATGATGACTTCTCTTATGAGAAAGGTGTTAGTAGTGTGGTTAGGTAGGCAGAATTTCTTTGCTGTGAAAGTAATGAAACTCTTTTCCACCTTGAAAAACTCTTCTACCTTTATCTATTTTTACTTGTAAGGGAAGATAATTTTGGTCATAATCAGCTCTGTGGATTTCCTCAGGTTCAACTTTCGTGGAAGAGTTTAGCAAATAAAAAAAGGTCACCACATAACGTTATGTCTCCTGGCTCTCTAAAAAACCTCCAGTTTGCCAGTTATCTTCCTGGGTAAAACAGATTTTGGAAGGGGACCTAAACTAGATTTTACTCGAATGAGAGTTGGATACTTTACCATTTTGATTCTTTAAAAGACAGCTGTGTTTTGAGAATAACAAACTAAAAGTTACCTACTGTGACTTTCCTAGAGCCTTTAGAGGTGAAGTATCTTCTTGGATGTAAGGACTCTTTACTCTTGGAGGGCCTCCAGGAAGGATAGTCTCTCAAACAACCTTTGCCAGTCCACTGTTCTTGATACTGAATTGATATGCCCCTATTTTGGGTACACACTCCTTCAGGGTGTACTCCATGATAAAAAGAGGCAAGTTTTCATTCATTAGTTTGCTGTTCAGGTCTTAGAAGTTCCAGTTTAACATTGTGAAGCTGGAGAAACTTCATGTCTGAAAAAATGAAATTTGTGTGTGGAAGATGCCCGCTGGAGCAATGATTTGGCACTGCTGGACATCACCAGAGCTTTGATATGGAATGCAGTTTTAGAACACTTAGTTGAGTGGAATTTCAGAGTATTTTCAGTTTAGTTTAACTTGTAGGTCATTAGACTTATTGCCACGGTAATTCTATGACTGTTTCATCGGGTCCAGCCAATGTGTAAAATGTTGAACATTATTAGGGCTTTTGTCTAGAGGTGGACTGAGATCTAAAAAGAACACCAAATTCTCAATATTCCTTATTTCATGCTGCTGCATTCATGAACTCAGAAGTGCAGCTTACCAGGGGCTGAAATCACAGAAAGTGAGTGGAAAAGCCAGCCTTTTGAGGAAGCTTGTCTTATTCAGTGAGAATTTTGTTACAATGAGATGAATCTGCTCAGTCACTTCTTGTATTGTTTTTAAACAGACTGCAGTATTCAGCAGCTTGCTGGAGAGCTTTTTGTGTTACCTGTATTTAAGAACTGCTGGATTGAGTTACAGATCAATCTCCCCCCAGCTGCAGGGTTCTGCAGGGGTTCATCTGTCTTCTTGTCCTTATGGAAGCAAACACTGTCTTACACAAATACGTTCCAGCCACTGCCGTCAAAGAGACAATTTATAGATATAAAGGAAACCTGGAGGACAGTAGTAAATGGTAAAAAATACCCAGAACTTTAAAATCATGTCATGCCAAACCCATTTTACTAGTTTAGGGCTGGGTCTATCCTCATTTAGTGTAGTGAGTGTGAAAACAGGAGAAATAATGCTGTTGAAGTCAGCAAAAGTGATGCCTATTAAAGTGAGAATAGAATCAGATTATAATCAAGTGAGAAATATGTAGTATAATGAAAACCAACTTTTAAATACCTACTCTGACTCATGATGATTTGAAGGCTCTGATTTTTTTTTGTGGAATTTGTCATTTCAAGTGTGCATAGCTTCCACAGAATAGAAAGATTTTTTTCTGTACCCTTACACCCTGCAATCTCCTGTCAGGATCTGAAAGCCAAACTGTGGACATTCTGCCTTGCTCATCCACAGGAAAAACAAAAAAGCAAGAAACAAAGCTCACCAACACTGACAAGAGAAAAGGAAATCTAGAGCTAAACGGAAATACAAGGTTTTACTTAGTTCATTGCTCAGCTGCAATCCAGGATCATGATGCCTTAGTCATTCTTGGGATGTGTCTGTTTAATGTTTCAAAAATTCTAAAGGAATAGGTTTCACACTCTTCCTGGGTGATGCTACAGCATCCTTAGTAATCTTTTCCCTCTCTTACCTTCTTGTGACATCTGTTCTGTCCACCATAACACAGCAATTTTTGCCTGCTCCTTTATAACCAGCTGTTACAAAGCTGTTGGGGTTTTTCTTTACCCCCTCAGTTACTTTTTCTTCTGCATGTTCCTCCTTGTTTTCTCCATCTCTCCAAACTGATCAGCATTTTGTGTCTCAATATGGGCACAGAACCATAAATGCTAAATTTAGTGAAAATCTTACTGGAAGTGTATTTAAAGCTCTTCTGTCTTTCACTGGCTGCATGGTAGTATTTCCACTTCCCTAAAGAGTGGTGTTACTTATCTCATACCAAGTTTAAGAATTGTTTTAGTACAAGGTCCTTTTCCTCAGAACTTCCATCTCTCTGTGAACTCCCCAACCCATATTTGTGTACCTCGTTATTCTCAATGAAATGCAATTTCTTGCCCTTATTGCATTATTTTTTTTATTTCTCCAGCTTAAAATCTGTCCGAATTTTGATACTCTGATGTTGTCTAATACTATAATGTGTTGGTTGGCTTTTTCCAAAATAAGGCATACCTGCTCCCTGTAATGATCTGGATGCATTTACAGGTGGAGCACCCACATTTATTGATCTTGCAGCAGGTAGGGGGAGTGCAGTTGTGCCCTTGTCATGACAAAGTAGATGGTGATTACATAACGTAGGTCTGCCTCATCTGGGATGTTATCATCCCCTTTCCAAGCCAAACCATAGTGGTCCATTAATGTAAACTGCAGAGCTAAGACAAGTGGTCTGCCCAGCTCCTGATACAGAGGAATTCATCACTTCGCAGAATTGTACCCAGTTATATTTTATAAATAAAGAGATATTACAGCATTTTCCAAACATCTATTAATATCCAGGAGATACAAGTGCTAGTGATAAAAATCACTGCAGCATTACCAGTTTCTTCACAGGGAGAATGTTGCTGTCATTCTCTGGCTGAAGGCAAAGCAGAAGAAATTTATTTTTTCCATAATGCTTTCACCCTCCAAAGAAATCAAGGTGAAATTAAACCCATCATAGCTGTGCTGAAAAGTAAAATTTACACGAGGAGAATACGAATGCAGTTTGTGGACAGACTCTGTTTTCTGCCCCTAGGAAATACAATGAAAATACAAACCAGCTGGCTGAAATTGGTTTGTGAGTGTTTTTGTAAGGCTGTAGGCAGGCCTGATGAGTCTCATGCATGAAGTATAAGATCACACATTTGGCTTCCACCTCACACTCTCGGGTCCCTTGGCTTGTGCATCTTGCATTTGAAACACACGTGGTGTCTCTCCTGTGCTGTGACCCCACAGGATGTGTGCTCTCCAGCTGCAGCCTGTCTGCGTGTTTCTTCTCTTTCACTGGGCTGTGATGTGTGGGGATATATCCACATTTGACAGAAGAGAGACTCCACATCTGAGCATCTCTATAGATTTAATCTTGGCTTCTCCTTACACTTGATTCTGAGTATAGCAGACACTGCCAAACTGGTTTTTCAGTGGTCTGCCAGTGGGATTTTAAGTACTCTGATGCTTGTCTACAGATGGTGCCGTTTTGGAATTGTTATGCAGACACTGTTCTTCTTTTTTTATTTTTTTTCAGAGTAGCTTAATCCTCTGTGAAAGAGGATTTAACTATAAAAGAGTTCTCTTCCTGTGAAAGAAGTTGATTGTGGTATTACCCTGTCCTTTCCATCACCTTTGTGGCTGGGACCAGCTCTGTTTGGTTTTCCTTTTGCATTCACTCATGAGTGACTTCACACATAAGTAAAGCCAGACTATTCTTTAGGGATCTTTGCAGTTTTCACCACCCTGAAGTTAATTGGACTGCACATCCCAATGCCACAAAAGAGTTAATGGCTGAAAATCAAGGGTGTTTGTCCTCTCAAGTTAGATAAGGAACTGAGGCCAGGTATCCTAGATAGCTTGAGGTTTTGCAGACATTTAAAATGTGTATTTGTTCATATTCTTATGTGTTTTCAGTGCCTTTATTTATGGCATTTACATATATACTACAGAAGTGATTATACATGCAATTAAGAAACCTTACTTGGTTTATTTTGATTTTGGCATACTTGAAAATCATTTAATACACATAGAAATATTTCACAGAGAGTACTGGATAGATTCAATTTGGATTAGATCCCAAGCATATCCCTTGTTTAGAAGCTGTGGTGTTTCTTTTGCTGTGTCTTAAGGCTGGAAAGCTCCCCTTAGGTAAATTCTCCCCAGGAAGGTGTCAGAACGTGTGGTTATTGAGGGCCACTCAGTCTCAGCTCTGCCTTGTCCTTCTCTGGCCACACTGCCACAGTAGCCATATGGAACAGCCTCAAAGGGCTTTTTCTTCACCGTACTTTCATGGGAGATCAGTGTTACAGTCCTTTTAAGAGACTGACAGACACAGGGCAGGATTAATTCGTGACTGATTCAGGATTCCTGATGGAATGTAGACGTATGAGGAGTGGGCATATCGCATCGTAGCTGGTCATCCCAGTTTCCTGCTGAGTGCTCTTTGCAAGGCTTGCCAGAACTCATCTCTATTAAATAGGTGCTGAAATAGATCGAATGACTCCTGACCTACGGTCGTTATTACTTATAAAGGAAGCTTATGTAATGAGCTTAGCCATAAATATTTAAATTGTAGGAGGTTAAAGGTGTGAAATAAAGCTCAGCTGGTACAGTGAGGTTATAGCATGGCTAACAGCGCCGATGATTAGAGAACTGTGAGATAACTGGACTCCATGCTTTGTTTCTAAGGAAAGTCGGACACAGTGTTGGTTTGAGATCCTTTTCTGTCACTTTTGGGTTTTAGTTGTGTGACCTTGCAGACATAATTGAGGATGCAGGTTGAAAGTGGGCAATGCATTGGGGATAATAGCTGTGTTCATCTAAATATCACAAAGGAGGAGTTTCACTGTGCAGGAGCAAATCCATGGAAGTGAATACATGCCCATGGAGCACACTTCACACTGGCCTATCTATCCTGTTTCCACAGCAGAGGACAGTCTAGAAGGGGAAAATTTATGCTATTGTGTTGAAATGCAGGATTTTTTCTTGCCTGCTGAATAGTTTACTGCCTGCTGTTAGTGAAGTTATATGAAGAAGTAAGAGTTACCGTGTTGCTATCTGGAAAGTCTGAGGCTGGTGCTCAGTATTGATTTAGCCATTGTCCACAGGAACACTAAGAATTATGCCTGCTGTGGTTGTTATGCTTTCATCGTAAAGCCTTTATTGAGCAGCCTTGGCCAGTAATACTAATGGATGGAGCACTATCAAGCTCACCGCTCTTGTAGGTCAAATGAAGTCTCAGAATTTAGTAGATGCTTGGTGTTTCTTTTCTTAGTGATTCTGCTCACAGTTTTCCTGGAGCAAGTTGTAACAAGTAAGTTGTGTGAAAAAAAATCTGGGTTTTCCAATATCATGGCTTTGAAGACCCTGCACAGGTGAGGAACCTGAACTGACAGTCACCAGAGGCATTAGGAGCTCTCACATACACTTTTCTCCTAATCCTCAGAAGAGATCTCTATTCCAGCCCTGGATACAACTGAAGTAGGGACTTCAGAAGAGTTTCTGGCATCAGCACTGTGTTATCAGCCATTCTATTGTAAATAGTGTTTTTCATCAAAGTTTTTGGAGTGTGGGAAAGCTAGTTGCAAGTGGTTGTAAACTGCAAAACTAATGGACCACATAATTGCATAACTGTGTCATCTGGCATTATTAACAGGTGTTTTTAAGAGCTTAAATTTTCCTGTGAATCTAATGAAAGCTCTAGGTCAGCAGAGCTCTACATTAGTATAGTTGTCTTTGATTCCATTGGCATCAGATATCAACATAGCTAGATACCTAATTCCTCTTGTGAACTTCATTGATTTATTTGCACACAGCAGCTTTCTTGCTTTGAACGTTGTATTCTCTGCTTTGCCGAAAGTAAGGAAGAACCATTGATAAAGGATGCCCAGAAAGAAGGGCTGCTTTTAGTTGGAAAATGTATCTACACAAAGTGAGTGGGTAGGTGCAGAGGAATGTAGATGGTGTTTCTGGTGATGGCAGGGTCCCTGAACTTGTGGAAAGGTATTGGATCTTAACAGTTGTTGATCCTGATGGAAGCTGGTAGGCTTAAATGTAAGTGAAAATTTGAGATAGGAACATCTTAAGAAATACAGATCCTTAATGCGCTCTTTTCTGTTGTAATCTTTTAAAGAGATTTTCCTATTCCACATAATTTTACAGAATGGGATTACAGAATCCCATAATTTTATTTCTTATATAACAGAAAGAGTCTGCCTGTTGCAGAGAAACTTGGAATATGGGGTTATATCATTAATTTTTTAAGGACATGTATCATTCGTCTATTGTCAGAAGCATCTTCCATAAGATTGGAATGTCAGCATTTCCATAAGATTGAAATGTCAGCATTTCGGTGTGTTAGTTTAAATGGCCACTGGTGAATCAAGGTCCTTCAAGACCCTGGTGAACAGTCTGTGTTTATCTGCACGTGTGAGCTTGTGTCTGCTGTCTGGTACATTCATAAATAGCTCTGGAATTCTAGCATTGGCACCCACCTCTTAATAAAATAGCCTCAAGCTTTTCCTTCACTACAGACAGCCTGAGTGCAGGCTCTGCTCTACTCTGTGGGTTTCTCCAGTCTTGCTTTGTTTCATGTGAAGGTATTTCCCAAAAACAAGCATCTGTTGTTAATAACATCATTTTTTGGTGGTGTGAACTGAGACCTCTAGAATTAGTACAAACAGAAATAAGTTTTAAAAAGATGCAAAATAAGAATACTGAGGGGAAAAAAGAAGTGCTTGATTTTATTCTGCAAAAACCTCACATGTTAGACATGTCCAGGGTTTAAGTTGTTGGGGATTTTATTTTCTCAAGATCAACTTATTAAAATATATTTAAGCATCATATGTGAAGAATCATTGTGACTGAGAGCCCTCTAAGAAGCTAGCAAAGGGCAGTCTATCATGATACTTGTAAATCTTAAATTTAATATAAATGTGTATCTAGGAGCAGAGAGGTCTGAGACAGGGAGGCAAAAAAAACCCCTCATTAATGGCCTTATGTTAAGTCTAGCAAATTAAAATTCTCAAATGAAATTATTCTCTGACCTTTTATCACCCTTGGACCATGCTCAAGTGTTTTAGTGAACAACTTAATGGCAAGAGTTCTTCTGCCTTCACTGAGGATTTCATCCTGCCTGTGTTTGAGATATGCCACAGAAGCCTAACAAAGGCATTTGTCTATTCTTGGAAGTCGATGATGAACCTTGTAGTCATTCCTATGCTTCTTTTAGTGGAGAAGATCATGCACACAAAGAGAAATAAATCTCCTTTATGTTTTCATAGTCTTACGGCTTCATACTTCAGGAGATGAGGTGACCTACTTAGGGAAAAAAAAAGGAAGGTAAAAGAGAAGTAAAGGACAAAGGAGCAATAACCTAGTGTGGATTCATGAAGAGTTATAGCAGAATAAACTGATCCTTTTTGTTTCTGGAGATGTGATTCAACCTGCTTTCTGCTTGGAGCTCCCCACAGCTTGGTTCGCAGAGATCTTGTGGAAAGTGAATGTATTAAAGGTGTTGTGAACGTATTAAAGGTGTTAAACTTGTGATTAGCAGGCAGCATGACAGACTGGACAGAGGAGAGGCGTCAGAGCCTAGAAAGAGACAGTTTTACTCCCAGCTCTGTGACTGGTTTTGATATGTGTATATTAGTTCTCTCTGTTTCTTTTCTCACCTCCCACCTCTCTTGCTTCTGAAACTGTCAGCTCTTCAGAGCCAGAACTGGCTTCCACCATGTATTTATGTGTCTGGCACACTGGGACTCAGATCCTGGTTGTGCTTCCTGTATGCTGCTGGAATATAAATAATAAAACTCTATTTTCTTTCACTAATTCTAACTCTGCATCTTTTGATACCTCCTTAGTTGTGCTCAATTATTTTACAAGATTGCTGAGACCTTTCAGGGGGTGCAGGCAGTCCTTGCCTACCAGTTATCCTACAGATGTCAGAACAGAACCCCAGTGGCTGCAGCTGAGCTTGGGATGGAGCATACCAGAAATAAAGTAGAAATGGTCCCAGATGGCCTTTCAGTAGCGACAGGTGCAGTAGCGGTGAAGACTTTTCTGTGGATGTGTTGCAGTTTGTTGTGTACACTGAACTGATAGATGAAGCAGGCTTTTTGGCCGAATGCAGCATCTTTCTCTTGCTGAAACAGTACTCACATCACAACACATCTCAATAGTCACAAGTATCCCAGAGGCTGTGCCATATCTGTGTGAGAACAGTACAAAAGCTTTGAATCTTTGCAGTTTTGCCACTCCTTGTTTTTGTGCCAGCTGCGTTTTAGTATGAACAACACAGTTGCTTCTCTCCCTAGCAGTCCTTAAGAATGAGCTTCAACTCATAGTGGGGCTACTCATAGGCTGTCTCACATCAGGGGCTATTCAAACTAGACAAAGGAAACTGCCTGGCTTCATTCAGTATGGACACTGAAAAGCTTTAGCAGAGGGAATTTTCAGCTTTCTGCTGCATTCTGTGAGAACTTTATGTTTCTCACAGAAACTATGCAAAATGCTGTTAAGGGTTTTTGTAAACTATTTCTCTATCTTTGCACTTGCTGTTTTCTAAAGGACTGTTATGATATTCTGAAAGAAATATTTTGAAATGGGTGTTGAGTGGACTGGCCAATCACCCTGATGGGTGGTTGGTCAGAGGTCCAATAATCTTCTGCCATGCCGGCGACTCAACTTATAAAAACCGATAATTAATTAATTAAATAAGCCATCTTCTCCGGACTTTGGTCGTGTTGTTTGTCCTCGTCCCGGGCACAACAGCGACAATTCAGGGAATGTTTTGGGGGATGCACTAGATCCACAGAGTTTTTGCTCTTCCAAATTGGCAGCTTCAGGGAGATTCAATCTCAGCATTCAGTTCGGATATCTTAGAAAGGAAGCTCAGTCTCTATAGCCAGTGAAGAGGGGGATACCCTCCCCAGAGTGTGATTTCAGAACTTGTAAGTTTTAAGTTTGCTTGCTTCCATTGTCTGAAGACCTCAACTGCAGATACTGCGTATATTTTTCTAATGCTCTCTCTTATTTGCTTCTTTTCCCTCCAGTTTCCAAAGACGTTGAGGCACCCAGAGTCATGTTTGTGTGTTTCTGTCTGATTTTGCCTATTTCTTTAATTTTATAACCGGCTCTGGCAAAATGGTGTGAGGGTATTGCTACAATTTTCTTTAAAAATAGGTAGTTTGGTAGAAAAAACACAATTCATAGACCTTTAAAGGGAGACTGCTATGTAATTTTTTTGTCTTATCAAGCACTAGAGGCCTTCTAAAAGAAGAGTTCTTATAAAATGCACACCTGCAGGACAAATTCCAGCTGGAGCTGATAGACACTAGAGGATTTAACCGTTACCTTTGTCTAGTTGGAAAAGTTTGCTTCGCTAGTTCTGCTCTGCAAAAACACGTGTTGGGGGGGGTTTGTGTCCTGCTTTTATGGTCTGCTTTTAGGCCAGTTTTGGCTTTTTTTTTTTTTTGTGACTGGCAAATCCCAGTGCTGCCATCTGTGAGCGGCAGTGCAAAATACCATCTGCTGTGGATGAGTCCCAGTGCTCTGTACCCATTAGAACCCCACCAAAGATGTGCGTTAAGATGCAGCGGAAGGCTTCAGGAGACAGAAATGCAACTGGAGCAATGTTTTGTGCCACGCATGATCCCACTGACGCCAGGAGGATTATCTGATGTTTAAATTAGCATATAACCTGACCTCAGCTGCTTAACATTTAGCGGTAGGGACAAATCTATTTCCATTAATCATGGCGATGGTGGATGTAGAATGCCTGCGTTAAGTCATTGTGATAATTTAAGAAAGCAAAGGTTGCTGCTCTGATTTGAGATGGTAAGAAATAGGAAGGAAATCTGCAGTAGGGAAATTGGAGAAGAGAGTGGTATCAAAAATTGCTTTCATGCAACGCTTTTTGTGCTGCATTAGTTTTTTGCATTGCTTTTCTAAATGGAAACCAGTGTAATTCCAGCTAGAAAAGAACCGTGCCCACTTGTATTAAGTTTCTGGCCTGCACTGCAGGGCCCTCTGGCAATTACATGAATAGACCACTAAATTTAAGGATTCTTCTGCCCTTTTGACATATATGGAAGGTTATTGCATTTCCTGTGCATATTTGCTGTTCAAAGAGTAGAAAGAAATTTGGTTATTGCAGGTGGTCAGTTCATTCAGACTCATAACATTTCTCAGCTTGGAATGTAGGAGCCTAGGCAGAGAAGATAAGCAATGAAATAGTATTTTGAACTTCTCCCTTTTATGGGTCATCAACAGAAGCAGGTTTTGGAAAGATTAAAATGTATTTTGTAGTTGCAATATGCCGTATATTTTACTGCATTGTAGTACACTTGTGAAATGACTGGAGGTGCTTTGAAATGTCTGTGGTACTCATTTCTGCCAGAGTCATGAAAGATGTGTATAGACAAGGGCATCACAGGTAAAATTCAGAGTGCAGGAGGAGAGTGAAATATTGCCCCATCGTATAAATAGAAAAGCTTACTAAAAGATCAAAATACTGCTCATTTAGACAGCATGCTGTGGCTGTACTTTCTTTACAAATAAACAAGAAGCCTGGTTCTCTAGATATAAATAATCCCAGGGATGAACATAATAGCTCATAAATGTTCTACTCCCCTAGCCAGTACCTATCTGAGTTTAATTTGCTGCTTTTGGGAGAATTCAGTTCTTGTTTCGGTACATAGAGGCCTAACATCTGGAGCCTGTGAAAAGACTCTTAGTGGATTTTGGATCAGGCCTGAGTTCCACGTTTAGCCTGTTGAGAGTCTGGAAGCCCCACGTGTCTCCAGACTGGACCGAGGCTCCAAACTTTGCCATGCCAGTGCTTTGTGTCTATGTTTGTGTGCCCCAGCGTACGTCTGTACAAGCATTGAGGTATTTGGGAGCATTTTCAAAGTGAATGTGGAGAGCTGGAAGTGAGCTTCTCTCTCCAGTCATGTCTCTGTGTGGATTAAAGTGAACTGCCTGAACTTCATCTACAGCAATATGGAGGTCTTGAGGGTAGGATGAGGAGGCAGGTGTTATCTGTGCCTTAGAAAGAAGAAATTGCATCTGATCTCCTTTGTACGATGCCCATTGATGTTCCTTCTCAGCTGCCTTGTCCATGCCTGGTCATCCAAGGACAGATTATTGTCACGCTGTCACAGGCCAGCTATGGAGATGCACATTTCCATGCGCATTTCCAGATGCAAGACTGCTCCTTCTGAGGAAAATATTTTGCTTGGCATGGCCAGCCCAGGATCTCCACTGGTCATTTTGAGGTCATGGATGGTGCACAAGATGCCAGCTCTGATTTATTGTGCTGAGAGCTTGTCCAGCACAAGGATCAAGCTTGCATCATCAAGCTGAGATCAGAAGGGTGCCTGACCTGTGTGCCCACTAAGAGCTAAGGCAATTAGAAGAATGTTCTCCAGGACTCTGGAATGTGTTTCTGTTCAAAGGGCTGAAATAACCCATATTTAAAGAATTGGAGTATGCTGCAAAAGATAGAGTGGACTTCTGCCTGCACTGAAGCAAGTGATAGCTCAAAAATGGTTTGCTGCTTGGGTTTCTGTGAAACTGATGACTTTAAAGCTGTTCAAATTCTATTGAGTAGTTAATGATGCTAGGGCACTGAGACCCATGGAGAAGTAAATTTGTGAATTGTTTTAAATCTACATAAGCAAATATGTTGACACAGCACATGAAACATTTCCATTCTGGTTTTTATAAACTACCTTTTCCTCCAGAACTGCCTTTCCTCAGTGCTGAAGACAGAAAACATCTCAGTGATTTGGTCTGATGACTTTAAGAAAAGGATGTGATTCGTTAGACACTTCCTCAGCCCACCAGTAATCCCAGAAGCAGCAAAATGTCTGGGCATAGAAACACTGCCTCTGTACTCCTGCCTTCCCATGGTGTGCTGCTCTGCACTGCAGAGCCCCCTGGCCATACTGTGTGCAGACAGCCTGGAAGCAAGAACTTGTGGTTCTGTTTGTACAAGGGAAGTGATAGAGGGGTGTTGCTTGCTGTCAGCTACAAAACCTGCTCATCTGCTGCTTAAAGAAGAAAGAGTCCCCAAGAGAAGAAAGAGGACTTTTACTGATACATGGTAAATGAGAATTGCTGTGTGTAAGAGGGAAGTACAAGTGTCTTCCTCTGCTATGCCCTGAAGCTTGGCAGAGCTCTGGAAGGGATACATAAATGGCAGACTCTGGGCAGTATTTTTTTTTACATACAGCGCCATCAGTGTGTAATGGGAATCAGTCAACCTCATACTCGAAACACCTGAAAAGCTCAACCTTGAAATGAGGTGGTTTTGAAATGTACATTCTAGTGTAGACCATCTCCTTTTAAGAGCACAGATTTAGCGGTGGCTTGTCCCAGTACAGTGGGTGACTTTCCCTCTCTGTATTTCAGCTCAGAGGGAGCAAGAGTGGCACAGACTTAAGAACTGACAGTCTGACAGAGTGTCTGGCCAGGGCTGTGTTCAGGAGAAGGGTGTGTTCGTGCTATGAAGAAATACAAATGGCAGTGAGGCTTAGGAAGCAGAAAATGTGGTGTGGTGATAAGCTTGCGGAGAGCTGCCTGTGTCCTAGGAAGAGGATTATGGGGAAAACCCATCTGGAGCAAGAAGAGATATCTTCTAGAGAGAAATGAGGTAGGGCACTACCTGGAGTAGCATGAAAGGCAGGGTGAGTTAGTTTCAGCTGTGTTTTCTAGGGGTCCTGAATTAAAACATGGGGTTGTTAAGTCTCAATTCTGCTTTGTACGTTCTCACTCTCCCTGAGGAGCAAAAGAAGTTGTGAAATATTGAGAAGTTGTGAAGGTTTTTTCTTAACAGGGAGGAGAATGATAGAGCTGGAGAAAGCAAGGAGTGAAAGAAGGATTGTAACTCTTCATGAGGTAAAGGTGAGGATAGTGGCTCATGAGGTAACCATACTATAAAGCTGTAGCCCTGATCTTGCACAGATTTCCATGCAGACTGAACGACATTTCTTGCAGAAGTTGACCATATGATCACATTATTAGGATCTCCCATTTCTAAGGATAAGCATTTTCAACCTTGGGTGCAACTCTCTGTCACCGAACTCAGTGGGGAACTCTGCAGGTGCTTTGCTGATGCAGGATAGATGTTTGAGTAGAGGATATAATGCACAAACACTCAGGTTTTCCTGCAAAAACTGGGTAGCAGACTGCAATTCTGGAGTGTGTTCTACCTTCTTGCTTTCCCTCCCCTCCAGCTGTTAATTATTTTCTGGTTTATATCTTAAGGGAGGAATTATTTATCTTTTTCTATTTGTGTTTCAGTGAAACATTAACAATCTCTTATTAACTGCCTGTGCTAATTATCTCAACAGTAGGAATATTCCTGCTCATCAGTGAAGCTGTGAAGGAAGAATATGGAGCAGGAGTAATTAAATCACTTTGTTGTCCTCTTTCTCTGCATGCTGCACACAAACAGAGTAAAAAGATGGAGGATCTTGACCATGCTATGCAGAAAATGCAGTGCTCAAGATCTTCTTGTAAGAGGGCAGATGTTTTGAAATGCTTCTGTGGAGAAGTTTGGGGAGTTTTACAGTATGCCGTAATTCAGTTTTTTGCACAGCTGTCTCTCTCCTGTGTGCATTGACACAAAACAGCCACATGCTCCTTTGAATGAAATATTTCAACCCAAAGATTTCAATGTTTTAAAAACATTTGTGTGTAGGAAACCAAAGTGGTTTAATGGGAGTGTCAGTGCTCCTCATCTGTAATGAGTGCTTACAGGAGTCCTCTGTGATACCAGGAGGAAATTTACAGGAGGAAAATTATTATTTACAGGAAGAAAATTAGAAATGTTACCCAGCATGTTACTGGTGTAATTAAACTGAACAAAAATATAAAGTAGGAGTATTTATTGTGCAATAAATAATGAAGTTATTTATTGAAAAAGCTAAGGGCTTCTAACACTTATCTGCTAGAAAAGATTTTGCAATGGCAGACTTAATAAATATGCCTTTTTCACAGTGCTGTTTGCCACAAAACATAAATCCTTTTTGTTAAATAGGATGACTGAAAGAAAGCCGAGTTATGGAAATACATGACTGATGAAGAGAAGGTGATATGAGTTATTCTAATGTGAAAGGCTCTTTCCTATCTCTAATGCTGACCTTTTCCCAGTGAAATACATTTACAGTGTTACATGTTACTTGCTAATAATTTCAAATATTCTGGTGGTGGAATTCGTAACTCTTAGTTTGAATGTCTCTTTTGAAGTAACCATGACCATTTTCTGAGAGACAAGGGAGTCTGATCATTTTTCATATGTAGACATAACTAGGACAAATGTCTGTCCTTGGGATCCAGGTGCTTTCCTGCCATTAATCTTCACAGCCCCCTCTAGGTAGGTGGAGCTTGTTATGCAAGCATTTTATTCCTGGGGAAGTGAAAGAGAATCAGAGAAGCTTGCCCAGGATTTAATCCCGGTCTGACTGAAGTTAATAGCAGGTAAAAGCTTTGGTAAGATTTGTTGGAGACACAATTTCCCATGTAGTAAAGATGCATTTCAATAATCAGGAGTTGCTGTCTGTGCATCCAACAGCCAAATCACTTGGCTCTGGCCTGTTTGTTGACCCTTCTTGTACGTGTAGGCCAAGCTGGAGCTCTCACCTGTGTGAGATGGATTTATATTTTAAACGAGGCCAAGATGTTGTTCTACCTTCTTTTCCTATTTTTGTCTTTCAAAAAAGTCCTCACAGCAGTCCTTTAACTTGTAAAAATTATACATATCTTTTATTTTCCTCATTGGAAACATTCATCTGGTATTTGTGACCTTGGCATTGGGAAGCAGATAGGTCTTGGGCTAATGTTAATCATGTGTAAAGGCATTTGTAAAGGTATTTAAAAGGATACCATTCTCAATGGAATAATCAGGGCACTGTCTGCAAAGTAATGAAAATTTAAAAATAACTGGTTGAACAATGCAATGTAGAAATGAATAGGCTGTAGGAAAACCCACATGGTGTCAAGATTGTCTGCCTATTCCTGACACACTTTTTATAAAGAGAGGGAATATTGACATATTGGCTCTAACTTCAGCTGCTTTAATAAAACAATGTCTTGCTATATAGGCTCAAAGATTACTCCTGCCTCTGTAAAGTGCCTATAGTAGATTTTGCTCTCTTTTTCTGTTGCTGAGTATTGCAATCTAGGGACCAAATGGCTCTAGGCTGTTAGAGTGCTAAAGCCAGAGAAGAAGCACAGTTTGTAGAATGAATTTCTGTCTCTGCACACCTTCACACAGTCACCCTCATCTCATTGCTTTCCCTTTGTCATTTGCTGGGAAGGAGAAGCTCAAGGATCTGTTGGGCAGTGCATAGGTACTGCAGGAAGATGTTCAGCAGGGTTAAATCTATCTTCTTCAAAAATTGGACCAGTTCCTTATTTCTGAGAGCACAGCCCTAGGCAATGCATGTTGCGGATCATGGGAGGCATCCACAGCAGCAGCAACAGTTGTTGAACAGTGCCCTGAGGGAGAGGACACGGAAAGAGGGCAAGAGTCTTTCGCTCTCACTGCAGAGGACTATTCCTCATACTTGCCTGTTTACAGATGGTATCCAGCCCTGCACCAGGGCACTCTTACTCTGCTGGCTGATTGCAGTACTTTGACTTGAAGGCCAATGTTCAGGTGATCATCATCTTTTTCAATAGTTTCAGAAATCCATAGAACCTACCATGTTCCAGTGGGCACCCAGCAAGGCAGTCAGAGCTGAGAAAAACTAAGGCTTCAAGGCTTCAAAAAGTTTGTTGCTCTGAGCTGGAATGGGTAATAAGTCTTGGAATTATCTGCACTGTGCCAAGACATGGAGTAAAATCAGTTTGGTTCAACTTAAATTATTTATTTTAATTTAATTTTTTTTCCATTCTTCATCCAAATTTCAAAATCACTTTATTTTGGGATGTAAATTGGTGTTATATTCAGGCTGAAAATGGCTGATTTATATCTTCCACCTTAAGCAATAAATCCCCCTCCACCAATGTCTTTGAACAGGGAATTTTCTTTTAAACTAGATCTTTTACCACCAGCAGTTTTAACTTGGATGGCTCAGCATTTTCCAAGAGTATCATGAAATAGTTCCTGACCAGCTCTCTTGAGTACCTGATAAGAGTCAGATTAAAAAACTGGAATTGGACAAACTTTACAAATGTGAGCTCATTTCAGTCACTATGCCTTCACATCTGGAGTGATTTCATACATTTTAAAAGAAACATCATTATCATCATTTGTCATTTTTTTTCATGCTTTTATATCCTTACAAGCAAATAACTTTTTTATTATTATTAAAAGGAAGTTCTACTTAATAGGAGAATCCTAGATTATGTTTGACACAGCTCTTCATTTAAGTTGCTGTGGTTTTTTTGAAACATTTTCTATTGTATTTTGGTATTGCTTTGTGTTTTACTGACTATTCAATATATTTCCCGCAGAGACCAGTTCCGTGTGTTTCCTGTAGTGAAGACTATTCAAAGAGGCTATAATCCTGTAATAGTTTATAGCAAAATCAATTTGATATGCCTTGAAAAATATTCTCTTGTATTACAGTCAAAGGAAATGTGTGTGCAGAGCTGAGAATTTATACTTGTAATGAATTTCTTGAAGTTGGAAATGCTTGTGCTTGTGTAATTGAGGGCCCTCTTATATTAGACTTAATTTTTCCTTTTCCCAGCTCTTTTTAAGGGGAATCCCATTTTATCACTGCAGTTAGTTAGGAAGGTTTTTAAGATTTTTAAACCTCTATTTCAGAAGAAGCTCTCCTGTTCAGCAGTATTTTGTGCTAATTTAGCTCCAAATGTTCTGAGTGGCTCCATGGAAGTAATTAGGTGAATTATTGCCGCGTAGCTCTGTGTACAGTACCTGCCTGGCAGCACATCGTTGAGTTAATATTTAAGAACTACTGCAGCACCCTCAAGTGGTGATGCTGATCTGTATTTCTAGTTGTTTTTTTCCCAAATGTTTATTTCTAGGCTTATGGATAATTTCAGTGTTTTGGGCTGACCTGCTCAGGTAATGTCGGCCCCTGCAGTCCTTACTCAGGTGAAATTCCCACTAAATACAGTTAATCACACTGGAATCTGAACAACAGTCTTGGGGAAGTTTTCCTTGGATTGTCAAATGATTTTATGGAAGGCATAAAGTGTTTTCTGTGCCTTCAGTAACTCTGGGTTTTGGCTAGAATAAATAACCTGAGAACCCTATAGAAAGAGAAACCAGCGTGTTGGGGTTTTCCTCCAGACTGCCCTTGCAAGCATGGAACAACTGTGGCATAAGGAACACAATTCCCTGGGCACACACACCGACCCCAGTGACATCTGTAGCAATGACTTATGAAGAATGAATGTTATTTCTTGAGGAATTTTTACTATCTTTGTGGTGTAGTTCTTTTTCCATTAGCTGCCTATTTTAAACAAGCAGCTGGGCACCAGATCAGATGGACAGCCCTGGTTTGGGGCCTTGTTGCTTCCAAAATTAGCAAGTGGCACCTCTCCCGATGTTTCATCTCCTTCTAATTCTGCCAAGCCTTCCCAGTAACAAGAATCATTACCCTGTAAAACAAAAGGCCATAGGATAAAGCCTGTGCACTGTCCTGCCCCCAGTACAGATCTACATGAGCAAATCGCTCAGCTCCTCTGGTCTCGTCCCTAAAACACTTGACAAGAAGTTTCATCTCAGAAATTTACTGTAAGTCTTAATGGGTGTTGTCTCTACTTTAAGGGCCTTAAGTGAAAACAGACATCAAAATGCTTACTCTCTTGTCACTTAAAACAATATGTGCTGGACAGAGTGCACAGAGTGGGAGGAATGGAAACGCTCCCTCACCTTCAGAGCTGCTTTGTGCCCTGTGTGCTGTTGCTGTGGGTTAGCAGATTGGCACAGCTGCTTGTTTAGCATTGCAGCTTCTACCAGGTCTGGCTATTTTCTGTATCAAACTCACAGAAAAGGATTGACAAGCACTATAAAAAAAGACAGTTTTATTTCTGGAGGGTAGAAGGTGATCTGGACTCTTATTTATGAAATTGTATTGATCCAAACAAATTTTCTTCAGATTATTATTGATATTTAATTTTAATTTATTTTTTCTTTTTGCCCTCTCTCAGCTATTTGACATAGAAAACAGAAATCACTAGAATTGTAAGCTTTGTCCTCCTGTCTTTTTTTTAACCTCTCTTTTAAAAAAAGACTCAGTTTCAGTGTGCCGTCTAGGTTGCCATCTATGTAAGAGACTGCATTGTGTTCAGAAGAGAAGCATGTCAGTAGAGGGCAGGATCCAACAGTAGTGAGTTTCCAAAGGCATCTGATAAAGAAATGACAACTGTTTTCTAATATGAACTATATAATAGACGAAAACTGTGTGTGGTGGAGCATATTTAATTTAATGTCTGCGCTCTGATCTTAAAGGCCTGCTGTTGGCTTAGAAATCACAGTGTGATCTTTTTTATTTTATTTTTTTTCTATAGGAAAGCACGGCTGGCAGCAAAAAAGAGAGAGAGAGAGATTACTTTGTGAACTTGCTTTAGGCTGCTCCTAAAATAAGCAGAAAGGTGCAGTCCCACCATGGCTGCAGTACTAAGCTGGGATGTGCTGGCAGCTCACACTGCAGCTGACCCACAAACCTATTTTATGACATTTTGGGGCACGTGTGGGGCTTGCAAGGTGGCAGGGCAGGCAGCTTCTGCTGCCTCTTAAACTAGGTGGCCTGGCTAGAGAATTGTCTGTGGTGGAGAGGGGGAGCTAAGCTCAGCACGAGAATCCCAGTCAAGGTTCAGTCATGATAACAGGGTATCCTCAGCCCTGGATCATGAGCTCAGTGCACAGTACATCACAGATAAAGCAGTGCTCCTCTACAGCTCCCTGGAAAAAGCAGGCCAAAGATGAAATGATTGCCAGTATACTTATTTAGAAATAGGCCTCCGTGAGTGTTCTGAAAGTAACGCTATTTCAGGCTTAAGAGACAGGGAAATTCCAAAGATTTGAGCCCCTTTCACGTGTTTTCTTTCCTTTTCCATAGGATCATGTAATCATAGTATTGTTTAGTTTGGAAAAGACCATCGATACCGACTGCTAACCCACCACTTAACCATGTTCCAAGTGCCGCATCTACTCATCTATTAAATACCTTCAAGGAGTGACTCCACCACTGCCGTGGACAGCCTGGTCCAGTGCTAGACATCCCTTTCCATGAGGACATTTTTAGTAATATCCAGTCTAAATCTCCCCTGCTCAACTTGAGGCTGTTTCCTGTCACCCTGTCTCTTGGAAAAGAGACTGATCTCCACCTGGCTACAACCTCGTCCCAGGGAGCTGTAGAAAGCAATAAGGACTCCCCTGAGCCTCCTTTCCTCCAGGATGAACACCCTCAGCTCCCTCAAATACTCCTTATAAGACCTGATCCCTGATACAAGCCAGTTTCCAACACTTCCTCGCAAATTATTTAATACAAAGAAAGCTCTGTGCGTTTCAAGACGAGGCAGACGTTTTTCGTCAGAAAATCCCAGATAATTTAAATTTCTACATATCCTATTCTACCCAACACGCAGTTTTGCCCCATTTTGGGGGTGACTGTCCTACTTTCTTGTTGTGCCATCTCTGTTATCCAACAAATGTTTCCACCTCTGACAAGTTGTTGCCTGCATTTGTTGTAATGCGCCGCCGGTGTCGGTACCACGTGTGCTTGATCTTCAAGGACCCGTATGTTTCTGGATGACACAACTAGGCCATGCTAATTGCTTTTGAGGCGTCATCCACTTCCAAAAATACCAAGCAACACCAATAGAAGGATATACACCTTCGAATGGGGATACTCTTTTCTCAGTAAAGGAAATTTTCATGAAAATTATCATCCCCAGAATCAGTAGCAAATTCTGTTTTAGTGAGTTACTGGATAGGCAAAGACATACTTAAATTGGTGAATAATGGATAGAATAAACAATTCCCACAGAAAAATGGTAAAATTCACTTGGCCTCGTGAAGCTGAAGAAGGTTATAGTGTGGTTGTTTATATGAAATTATTGAAGATGTAGTGTTGAGAAACAACTTAATGATTTAAGAACCCTAAATTCCAAATAAATAGTGATTCTGGTTCCATCGGCCCATTGCTGATAATGTTCTTGGAGAGGAGGCATCAGCCAGTGTAGCAAGTGATGTTTCATCAGAAGTTACTTCCCTAAGTCATGATGGCCTAATTTTTTCAGCAATTGCTTTCAATGTTGGTGCTTTTACAAAATGCAGCTCTGGTTGTGCTGCTGAAGTTGTGTTGCAGAAACTGTGATGGACTCAACAGCTGGTTTTTGGACCCTGTTGTGAGATTTTTAGCTGTCTCATTGCTGTTTGCCTGCTTTTGTGGAGAGGAACAGGAGGATCTGAATGCTGCTGTGTGCTTGTATAACTTGGAGGGAATTAGATTATTTTTCTCTGGAAGAACAAACTTTTTTCAGAGGTTTGAAATTATCAGTTGCAGTCAGAATTTCCCAGGACTGCCTTTGTCACACTCTTATTCAGATCATGATGAAGCAGCTTGTATTTTTTTCACTTAGCAGAGTGCTGAATCGCCTTTATCTGTGAAATTATTGAACATCTCTAAAGTTAGTTTTCATACTTTCTTCAGTTCACTTGACATGCTTTTATGATTCCTTGGCATATGCAAATAAATATACATATAGACCTATCTCTAAGTCAGGAGTGACTAGATGTGTGCCTGGCTTGTTTCCCAAAGCATTGGGTTTATTTGTTTTTTGAAGATATTACTTAGCAAGCCAATAAGATGTCTGTCAGCTTAACTAGCAACTAGAAATAAAATGCCCCTAAATTTAGGTACCTGCAGTGGCTACGTCAAGATTCATGTGAGTATCCCCTGGAATTTTCCAAAGCAGCAGATCATATTGATTATACCATCACTGATCTGATTTTGATAATTCCAGTGTGTATTCCAGTACCTCACGTTGCTGAATACCCTTGCAAAGCTTAGTGCCTCTGGCATACTTTAAAAGAGTGCAGTAAAATTAAAAAGAAGCACATAGATTGGTGAGTTTAATCCAGGTACATCCTAGGAGGTATTTAAAATAAAAACCACTCATTGGTTGGCTTGTTTGTTGACCCTAAACAACTTTGGTCATAAACTTGTGTTCAATTGGTAAAGATGTAACTTATTAATCTCCTATCAGTATTCAAATTTTGTCTTTTTGACCAGAAACATTTACAAACCTTTAAAATAACTTCCATGAGCCTCAGCCATTTTAGACTATATGTTACTAAGACAGGTGAATTGGACAAATGGTGTAATTTGTACTTAGAAAACTATGAACAAGCCTTTTTTCCTTAATCAGTTTATGAAGGCAAATAGGCAGGAAAGAACATGCACCAGCACTAAGAGTGAAGAAGCACAAACATCTACCAGTTTAAACTAGTCCCAAATCCAAAAAGGAATTATTTACTTTCAGGTGATTTCAGGGGACTTCAGACAGCTAATCTAGAGCTGACTGAGCTCCATAAAGTCCCTCCTCATAGCCCACTTAGCTCCAGATGGCTGGAACTCATCAGATGCTTTTCTGTTCAGTCTGAAAACTTCCTGAAGCACCTCCAGTGGCAGTTCTGTACATCCAAAACTGCCCATGAAGACATCCCATGGCAGCTCCTGGTGGGAGACAGAAACTGGGCTGAATTGTACCTAGAGCCCTCAAGATTGCCTGATCCAGTATTTATTCCTAGAGAATGTCCAACATGCTCTCTCACAGGGAGGGGTTTTACAAACCTCCATCATTGCTCCTTTCTCTGTAAATGCTGCAAGAGAAGAATATTTGAATATGCTGAATCTGTGCCAAACTGGAGGAAGAAACATATGTCTAGCAGGGCCAGAAGGAGAACAAAGGAGTGGGAGGATATTTGGTTAGCCTAAGGTAGCCTTTTTGAGATGTCCACTTGTCTAAATACTATTTTTTCCCTGCGTATTCGTATTTCTCTCTAGGGTTTTCTTTCAGCTGGGGGGTTCCAAAACTGAAAATTGTGTCATTACATCCTCTGAGTATTTTAGTAAATCTAGGTTTTATTTCTCTTTCAAGCAACAAAAAAACCTGTGAATTTAGTGATAACTAGTCTGAGGAGTCAGATCTGTTTAAAGAAAATCTTTGTATTATAAACAAAAGACTTTAAATGAAATTATTTTGTCATTTGCTCGCTTTGAATCCTGTGGCATGCATTTGAAATGCTAACTCATTAAATTCCTTCTGTTTCTCCAAGATTCTGCATGCACAAGTTCTTTTTGGCAAGTAGAAATTCAGAATTTCTCCAAGGTATTTTGCTTCTGCGTGCTGCCAATTTTACAGTGGTAAATTAGAGAGGAATTGCATCAGCTTCTCCCAACTTGGGCAATAAAGGATGTGCAGATGTGGCTCATGAACATAAATGGAGCAGGAACCCTGTGCATCCCTTTCACATATAGAGCTGAGCGTATCTCTTTCCTTGAGTCAGAGCCTGTCTGAGGTGACAGAGGGATGCTTTTGCAAGATGGTTGCTTTTCTGATAGACCTGCAACAGCCTACTTTGCCTTTCTGAAGACAAATATACTCACTTTTCTTACTGAAAACCCCCTTGAGAGATCAGGTTAATCAGGCAACCTGGTTGCTGTCATGGCGTATCTGACTTGAGTATCAAACGCTGGCAGGTTACAACGCAGAGAGGAATGTGCATAGTGGAGACCAGCTCAGCAACATCAGCCAAGTCTCACATGGATGCCAACAGCTCGTGGCATCCAAAGAAAAATGTATTTATCTGTAATGCTTGACTTCCTGGCTTCTCTTGAAGACGTGGAATTGGGATCTCATCCTAACTTCTCTCAGATAAAGCTTCCAAAGACAGAACATTAATTAAGACAAGAAAGACAGTCTGCAGTACAAATTTCTGTTGGTGTGAATGGCAGTACCAGGTACAGGGGTAGGCCAGGACTCTGATGTGGTGTGCAGCTGTACAAACACATGTACATCAGTATTTTCTTTTACTTAGGCTTTGCATAACCTTTTTTAGCACCAGACTTGCACAGCCATTGTTCCTGACTCATCTCTTCTGTGTTGGTTTCTTTTCTTTTCTGCCTTTCATCACCTCTGCACCAAGTGCAAAATCATAAAAAACCATATGGGAAAGACCTTCCTGGTCATGTGATCTCTAGTTTTGCCAGTTGGCAGGATTATGCCTTACAGCACATTTTCTAATGCCTCACACAGGCTATTTATAAGTGCCCTCAGTGTTAGGACTTTCACCCATTTCCTTTGGAAACAGTCCTGCTCACACTACTGGGAAGAACCTGCTGATATTCAGCTACATGCTCTTGAATTCATTTAATTAGACCTAGGTGGGTATCAAGACTCTGAGTGGTTAAAATTACCTGTCTTTCTGACCACTGAGAGAACATTTATCCACCAGGCATTGGAATTGCCCTCTGGAGCAGCTGATCTCCCTGGTTTTGAAAATGCTCCCGTTGTGTGGCTCCAATTAAGCTTGTACCACCCCAGCCTGGCTCCCCGCTCCCCAGGCGTGTTGGTGCTTTCCATCTCAGACAGTTTTTGGTCCGTTTCTTCTCTGCCTCTTTGACCTCACTTGTCTTCATCTCATTTTTCTCTCAGCCCTCCTGGTACTTCACTGTGTCCTTGCCTCTTTTATATGCTTTTGATTTTTTGACTCTTGGCTCCCTCTGGGCCCATCTCTTCTCCTGAAGAGCCTTTTCTTCCAGCCTACTTTCTTTTTTCCCCAAAATCTTGTATCCTGTAAAGCCACCATTGTCTGTTGTTCTCAGTACTTGAGTATCAGTGTTTTATTTTCCCCACAAAACGCATCGCTCAACCACTTGTGGAAGATTGAATTATTCTTGTGGTGCCCAGGAAACTAATTTTACCAATGTTTCTCTGAGTCCAGCCTGGAAAGCTGTCTTAGGGATTTTTGGTTTATTTTTTTTTAATCATTGTAAGGCCTGTGAGATTATTTTTCTGAATAGTGTGTGATTGCAGAGAAAAATATACTTCTCTATGTCCTAAGCTCACTCACTGTTCAATGCTGCATTTCTACATCACTTGCTCCGAGATGCTGCTGGCACAAATAATGAGCTAAGAAAGTGAATATCTCAGCATACTAATTCCACAATAAATATTGCTCCTCCTCAGGCCTGCTGTCATTTGTCTTGATACAGTGCAGTGCTCCCCCCAGCACACCCGTGAGATCAGAATGAATGATCAAGTTTATCCTCAGGGACTGCTGAACTGATGCATTTGACACAGGAAAGGGATTCAGTGTTCTGGTTTGGTTGGGTTGGGTTTTTAGTGGACACCAGGCAGCAGATGTATAGAAGGTATAAGCCTGGGGCTATCAGAGATTCATGAGCTGGATGTTTTTATCTTGGCTGACCATGGTAATAGGAGTTAAAATATTGTATCTTTGTCTCTCTAGTGCCTAGACAGTTGCTATTATAAAAAAAACCAGATGTTTTATGTATATAAATACAGTCATTTTAAGAGAAAATACTAACTTGGCCACACTTTGGGAGTGACATAAAAAATAACCAGGAAATTCTAAAATTCCTTTGGAAGTTCATTGCAAAATGAAAATATAATAGTTTAAATAATAAAAAGTGTACTTGAACTATTGAATTTTTTTTTGTTAAAGAAACACACCTAATAACTAGCACCACTTGAAAACTAGAAACAAATTTAGCTTTGTCTGCAACAAACTCCGTATTATTTAGATGACAAGCTCATAAATTGCTTTGTCAGAACAGAAGAATGGAATGTGAATAACAATGCTTGAATTCCTTGACAGATAGAACTAATATCTAAATAAAAAATATCCAGGAGTAATATTGCTGGATTGTTTCTTTGCCAGTGTTATTCTGAGCTGACTTGTCTGAAAACAAATATTTAATGTAAAGTTTTAAAGGCAGTAGGGCTTGGGTTTGACCTGCTTTTGACTATGTTACATTAATAGTGCTGAAATATGGGGACACTGTTTATTTATACAACATGGGGGGAAAAAAGTGTCATTTTTGTCTGAATGCTTTAGAAATATCAGTAAAACATACTTTGGTGCTGCAGGGAAAATGTCTTAACCAACACACTTTATTTTGATGGAAATGTCACTAGTTAGGAATCAAACCTCCCTTCAGAACTTTGGATACTAAATTAAATATACAACTAAGAGACGCTTGAGGACACTGTTTGTTTTGAAGTGCCTTGATTTTTATCTTGGGATCTTGTTGCAGGGTTTAGGGAAAGGATTTTTCTTCCATATAAGATCTGTATTTAAAGACAAGAACCTTACGTTTGTACTTCGGAAATATTTTGCCTCTTTACACATGTTTCCTAATGCAAGTTGCTCGCTTCTCCTCAAATCTTGCCATGGGCTGGAAAGGTCTTTTGCTGCAACGCAGCCGTGGCTCCTGATGTGGTGTTTGTTCAGTGCCATTTTGCTGCCACATTTCGATGTTTCCCATGTTTCCTTTTCTTGGCTCCATGCTTTCCATGTCCCATTGGTGTGCACATTTTATGACAGTATCTGGTCACATAACCGGGACATCGTAGAGGACTCTGGGCTCCAAGTCATGCACAGATGAACAGCAAATTAACCACGGACTTGCAAGTGGAGGGTAGAGGTGCTTCCAGCACTGAGCAGTGCCTCAGGAACACTAAGTAGCTCCTCAGGAGCCTAGCAGGCATGCAGGACTACCATAACGCATGTTTGCAGGGGACAAGCTACATCCTGAGATAACTTGTGCACATGCAGGCTGGAGTGCTCTCCAGAGTCCCTAATGAAATCATCTGAGTCCCCTATGACTCAGAAAAATCCTGATTTTTTCAGCAATGGCATCTACAGACTGATCCTGGTGCATCTTATTGCAGGGAGTTATTCAAGATATTTCTGCCTCCAGCTGCCTGCCCTGGCCTTCTATGCAAGGTCACTCTGGCTGTAGCAGGGTGACAGAAATGTGTCTTGCACTTCCCAACTGGTGCAAATTGTCTTCCTTCACCCACTGTGATACCCAGAACAGGATATTAAATTGTTTCTGCTGTTCCTGGTCTGTCGTGGAGGGGAGAGCTGGAATCAAAAATGCCTTTAAATAGCTGTAATTATTTTTTTTCAGGCAAATGAATCACAGCCCAAAGCTGCATGATCAGGATATTTTGGTGGATGAGGACCATTTAGCTGTTTGCTTTTCACTGAGGTTTTCAAGTGTTTGACATTGCAATTTTGTTTTTCCTAAATATAATTTTTCCATGAATTGTGTACACACATACATGCACAATATATGTGTGCATGACTAGGCAAACTCAATTATGTGAAATCTTGGTTCTTAAGAATTAAAGCCACAAACAGTGTATTTGGATCTGAATTGGTCCTTAGAGGCTCTTTTGGGTTTGATTTGTGCTGTGATGCTGAATGTTTTCTTTTTTCTGTACTTTCTTAGAAACTTTTTAATTCAGACATTTAATCTTTGGTGTTTTTTCCTGCCTAGTGGTTTCGTCTTGCCTTTTTGTGGCTTTCTTTGATTATTCCTTCGTGTCCTAGTTTTTCTTTAGAAGTTAAAAATGTATTATTTCTTTTAATTTTATTCTCTTGTTCCTTTTTTTTTCAGCACTTATTGTCACCAATTCCAAATATCATAAAGCCATTCTTAATGCAGTTCAAGGTGGAATTTAGCTGAGCTATGTGTCCAGATTTTTGGTAGTCAATTTGTGTCTGAAACAGAAGTTACAAGGGGTCCAAGTGGCTTCTGGAAAGTTACCTCTGTTGTGATGTGTGTCACTATGACTTGGAAACCAGACCTTTGCTTCAGAGCATTGTGTGCTCATCTTGTTTTTTAATTAAATGTCAGGATCTCAGTTGTGAAGATCAAAATGATTGTTTCTTTCAAGTTCTGTCAGGAAGACGATAGAGCGTTTGTTTTTGTTTTCTCTCTTGATGAGATAAGGCTCCCTTTTCATCTAAATGTTAAGACTTTTCATGCCTGACTTTGAAGACACAAATAAAAAGGAGTGGATGAAACTATTCAGACGCAAAGAGATTTTTGATCAGGCAGTTGTTGAAATCATGGGTGGGGGGATAGTTGCGCTTTAGAATATTGTATACATGATCTACTGACGTGAGTTTTTTTTTTTTAAGACTGATGAAATTACATCTATCAGAGACGGTATTATCTTAACAGCTAAAACTTTAAGCAAGAACAATGTTTAGAAACACAATTTCAGCCCGTAAAATCCACTAGTTAAATTATAATGAAGTTTGTGAGCTCTTCAGCAGTAAGTCTTCAGCAGTGGAAATGGGCAAACACCGGTTTATGCTTTGTGTGTTATAATCCCAACATCTCTGGTAAATTTAGAGGTCAAAGGGGAGGATTTTGGAGAGCAGAAGAGGGGACAGCAACTCTGCCACTTTCCTTTAAACCTGAGCATCTGTTGCTATGGAAACCCCGGTGCCTGATGCTGGAGCAACAGGAATTGTCACCCTCTGTCCCGAGCAGCCGTGCTGGGCTGGCGGGGCTGGACCCCGCCGGCAGCTCCGCGGTGCCGGCCCGAGCAGTGCCCGATGTCCCCGCCCGGAGCGGCGGCCGCGGTTCCCGGGCCGGGGGAGGAGGCTCGGCCGCCCCGAGCAAAGGCCGTGGCGGGGGATTCCCGGCTCGGCCCCGGCCCCGGATGCGACCCTGACCCCGACCCCGGCCCCAGCCC
>VZTD01004197.1:517203-669034 GCA_013397725.1 Rhagologus leucostigma | reverse complement strand
TTTTTTCTCTTCTGGTTTTTTTTTTTTTTTTTCCTTCCCAACACCGGATGGTGCAGCATTCCCGGGGCCTGTGGTGTTACGGCTCGATTGCGTTTTATTATTTATTTATCTATCTTCTTTCCTCGTCCTCTCATCACTCCCCCGTCTCTGCTCTCTTGATCCCCCCCGCTTCTCTCCGGGTGCNCCCTCTCCCTCGTTTCCCGCGGATTGACTTCATGGCTTCGCTGTACCAGCGGTTCAGCGGGAAGATCAACACCTCCCGCTCGTTCCCGGTTGCCCCCGAAGCTAGTCACCTCCTGGGCGCCCAGAGCAGCGAGGAGGACGGCGCTGCCGGCAAGACCCCGCGTCCATTGCAACAGGAAGGCAGCCGGCCCCGCTTCCAGTACCAGTCGCGAAGTGACTGCGAGGAGGAGGATGTAAGCGCCGGTGTCGTTCGCGTGCGGTTGGGTTGGGTTTTGGGTGCCCCCCCCTCCCCGCCCCCTGTCCTGCGGGATGGCTGTGTGCCCCTCTAGGCTGGCAGCGATTTCTTGCGGTTTGTCCGCTCTTCCAGGCGGGTCTTTGCGCTCCTCTTCTTCCCCTGAAGTGCCAGGAATAGTACGGGACGGAGCCCGCTGGGAGTCCAGCCGAGCCAGGACCCGCCCGCCCGCGCGCTGTGCCCGCATCTCTCCCCGTTACCGGGCTCCTTGCGCGGCTCTCCGCTCCCATGGAACCGGGCTGGGGGACTCGGGGTCAGCACGTTAGGAAACGCCGAGTGCCAGCTTCGTCCGGCTGCCCCCAAGCTACGCGACAAGGCTCCTCACGCCCCCATTTTTAAAGAATTTTAATTTTTATTTTATTATTATTCCGTGTTTTACCTCTTAACACTCTCCCGGGGCAGAAGTCTTCATCTTGTCCCTCCCTCCTCGCTTTCCTGTCAGCCTCCCCCTAACCTGGCAGCAGGGAAACTTTTTAACCCCTGAGCAGCCGTTTCTGGGTCTCTCTCTCGCCCCCTCCCCGCTGCCCTCGGGCGAGCCCCCGCGGGGAAGCCGCAAACTTCGGCCGCGCACCTTCCGCTCCCGCGCTGCTTCCGAGAGCAGCGACTTCAAAGGATGTATCTGCATATCGCCTTAGTAACTAACTGAGTGACTAATCCAGGCCGCTGGCTGCCTGCCGTGTCCGATGGAGTTAAACTAGTCTGGGTCTACTGCCACTAGTTCTTTCGGGGTGGCGAGGAGGGGGAGGGGGACGGGATTCGGAAAGCAGAAAGACTAAGAGAACAAGGGCTAGTGATAGATCAAAACATGTGGCTCCCCATCGCTGTCTGGTGTTAGGTTTGCAGAGGGATTTGAGTGTATTTTGCCTCTGTGGAAGCACACACAAGGGGAAGCAAATGGCTGCAGTTGGGAATAACGTTTGTGTCTGTTAAAAATACTTCTTGCCCGAGTGGGACGCGTTAGCCTTGCAGCAGGGTTTAGCTTTGGCTCTGGGAGCCTTCCCAAGCAAGGCACAGCTTCAAGCCACAACAGCAGGGCTGCTTCACTCAGAGGACAGAGTTGTGTATGCAGGGAAATGTCCTCGGATTATCTTTTAAGTCTCTGTCCATTTTCCCGTCCCTTCGTAAAGACTTTTGTGGTCCATAGAGCAAGTGCACTTCTTTCAACTATGGGGCCAACCGACCTAAACCTCTCCCTGAGGGGAGAGAATGCTGACAGTCCCGGGGGACAGCAGTGACAGCGACCTGAATTGACTCTTCCCTGTGACCCGCTCACTGGCAACGATCTTGGCACTGCTGCTCCTTGGCCCTGGCCAGCTGCAGGAAGGGACCGGGCCCCTTTCCCGGCCGCCCGCACCCACTCGTGACCCTCTCGCGGTATGGCTGGGGACACGGGGCCCTTCCCGGCGGTGTGCCGGGCTCTAGGTGTCGCTGCGAGCCAGCGGAGTGCCACCTCCAGGGCTGGGCTCAGGCACATTTTCCTCATTGTTTTAATTTCGCTTTCCTGGATTTGGAGACAGCAGATGTCTGGAGCCGCTTCTCTGGTCACCAGAAGCGCTGAGTCTGGAAGCGAAGGAAAGCCTGCGGTTTAGCATGTGCAAGTGATTTGTGCAGAGAGTCTCCAAAATAATATTAATAAGAATATTCTTTAACTTCTAAAATGAGAGATTTTTTTTTTTCTTTCTTTTTTTTTCCCTTTTCCTTTTCTTTTCCCCCCTCAGATGTGTGTGGGTGAAGAGTACTGCTGGGCACTGCTGTCTGTGCCTGCCTAGAGTCTTCTGCAATTAAGTACAAAAAGTTTGGCCAGAAACAGGGATTTGGGGTGACTTCTAGACGCACGTGGACACTTTGTGTGAATTGTTTTTAAAGTGGACAACGCGTCTGAGAAAGTCCCCAGGACTAGGTCGGCAGTTCACAGGTCCTGCCGTCCAGCAGAGACTGGGCAACCTGAGCTGCTGGTCTCGGGCAGAGGGTCGTTCAGGTCGGGAGGATGAAGTCATGGCGAACCAGTGGAAATGGTCTTTAAACCGTGTGTTTCAGGGAGTGGCGGTCCCGCCCGCGGGGACAGGCGCCGGCAGGAGGGGGCGGAACCGCTGGAGGTGTCCACGGTGCTGAACCGAGCGGAGAGGGGCAGGGGAGCTGTCCGTGGTGCCGAACCCCGCTTGTCTCGGGTCAGACGGAGCTGTCCGCGGTGCCGAACCGCTCTTGTCTCGGGTCAGACAGAGCTGTCCGCGGTGCCGAACTCCTCCTGACCCAGGGAGGAGGAGCTGTTTGTTCTGCCAAACTTTCCCGAGACTGGTGTCAAGGCGAGCTGGCAGTGACCGCTTGTCCTTGTCCGTGGCAAGATGGGCAGAGACAGAGGACTCCTTTCCTGGTGGCAGCAGTCAGGTTCACTGAGGATCAGCAAATGCAGCCCTGGGCATGAGACCCCCGAGAATAAGGGAAGAGTGAGGCAGAGAGTGGGCAAAGACCAAGGAAGAAGTACGAGTAGAGTGGTCTGTTTGTGCAGGGTGCCAGGAGTACGTGGTATTGCTCATCATGGGAAAGGGCTTAAGGAGACAGCACTGGAAACTCTTTTCTAAGATTACAGTTCTGTTTTCTGTTTTGTACAAGTGGGACGTTCACACTGTCTTTCATCTTTTGACATCGATGCAGTAGAAAACCCCAGAACTTAAATGTATAGGAACAAAGAGTTTTTTGCCTTTCCACACTTGGAAATATCAAAACAAACATGAGAATGAGGCTGTTCTGTTCCTAATTTTGTCATGTGATTAATAAAAGGGAGAGAACTGAGTGTATTTTATGGGTTGCTGCTGATGACTTTTCCTATTGAAATATGTGTGCTGCATTCAGCACTGTATTTTTAAGCACCAGCACAGACCTTAAAGCAGAACAAAACAGAGGGAAAGAGAAGATCTTGTCTTTGAAGGTCACAGTATTGTAAGTAAGCATTCTGTCCACTGGAAGTACTACTGGTGGAAAAGTACTATGTGAAATCTATACAGAGTTAAAGAGGAGGCAGTAACTCCCTAATAAAATTCAAATCAAAACCAATAATGGTTTTATATGACAACTGCTGACTTACAGACACCATTGAGACACCCTTGAGAAGATTATTTTTTGTAACATAAAGTATAGCAAAGTAGAGGTTTAAAATTCTTTAGAATTTTAAATAGCTTTTACTATGTTTCAACCCATGGCAGTTATATGAGAAAATATATATATAGTATACCTAACTACTCAACAAAACCTGGATTAAATCATACAAATTTTTCATGTTAATTGTTAGTCTGATGAGACAATCATGTTATTTATGGGAGGATTAACAAGGAAACTAGGTTCTGTATAAATGACCCCAGAAAAGTACTTCCTAGTTGGCTCTGCGGCATTATTGGTATTAAAGTTAATTATTGGAACAGCTCTAAACAAAATTCTGATGACATATTTAACTTTTTATAAGATTAGCTTTTCACTACATCTATTTAGATGAGGAAACATACATGAGAACTCTTAGTTCAGTTTAGTGTGGTGGTACAGCAGGTTATGAATAATGTTGTTAACATAATTTTCTTTTTTAGATGATGAGATTACCTTTTCGATGGTCATTTTGATTGGTTTACCTTTTAGACTGATGGGATAAATGCTTCGCATATTGTCCAGTGGAAGGGATTTTCTCCTGCACGTTGGCTGGGGAACTTTTCCCCCATAAAACAGAGCTTCTTCATCTTTTCCAAGCTTGTTTCTTGGCATCACAGTGATTAATGAGTTTAATTTTTGCAGGCAACTGCCAGGAGGTGCTGAGTAAGATGTATCATGCTGATTGTGTGTAACGCCGCTTCTTTTAATTACTGGGATGATAACAACGCATTAATCAGGTGCATAAAAAATTCAACACTTTTCTGTAACGTGGAATATTGATCCATTTTATAAGGCACTGACTGTAAAACAATGATCACAAAAGTCCTTTTTAAAGTGAATTTTGTGTGATAAGTTATCTGTTAAAAATATTGACTCCTCTAGTGAAACATCATTACAGTTTTTTACATAAAAAGCCACATGCTGCATTCTTACATGTTCATTACTAAGCCAAAACTCTTATTGGCTTTAATAGGAGACTTAAGCATATTAAAAAAGCCAGTCCTAAAGTACAAAAGCTTTAATTCCTATGAATATTCTTTCAATAACTGGATTCTGAATATTTCTTTCTTTTCTGTATTTGCTTAAAACTATATTTGGCCATATATTATACTTTACTAGTTCTGCAATTGGTTATTCAGATTGATTTACCTTTTGAGAAATTTTTCATTCAGATATAGATAGAGATCATTTTGAGATGCCTCAGTAAAACAGTGTTTTGTGCTTGGATAAATTAAGGATTTAGTAAATCAAATATCTTTTGCTAACAGAGTGAGTCTGAGAATGTGACAATCAAAGCCATCAGTGTAAAAAAGAGAAGTAATTTGATATGTCAGACTTGCTGTTGCATGTAATTGAAAGTGTTAATTTTCAGTTCATTATTTGTGTAATGGGAAGAGATATTGCCTCCTAGAAATTTGTGTCAAGGACAGTGTTTCAGAAACTTTGAGGCCTGAGCTGCAAGCAACAAGCATTTCAAAAGTGGGGTGTTTTTCTCCTAAACAGAAGAATGGATTGATTGTATAGAGGAGTTTGTAGGACTGCAGAAATCCTAACTTTGTCATAAGATATAATAATTTGAATTGTAACCAGAATTCTATCTGTAGATCTGTACTGCTGTGTGTATAGGCAAAACCAACTGTTTAAGTCTGTAAGAATCTCCTGTTCTGCCTCTTCTTGGTGAGTTCTTGGATGCTGAACTCAGTTATCCTCCAGCCATTAAGATGCAGAGAGCTGGAATGTTTATTTCAGTGGAAATAGTTAGGCCCTGCTGACATCCTGTAACTCACCTTTTGAAATGAATAAAAATTGCAGCTTACTTCCTTTAAAAGGCATACTGATAAACCTTATTGAAATCATGAGTTATATTTGTGCAGAAGCCCATCATGTATTTTGTGATTACTGAATGCTGGACACTCTGATCTACAGGTGATACACTTTTTATACTTTGCTTTGTGGTTATATCTATCATTAAACCAACTTATGATTTTTGCTGCCAGTTTAAAATCAGCCTCTGTTTCTGCAGTGTTCACTAGCCATGGTGGTGATGCACAGACTAGAAAATCTGCCAGAGAAAATGTATTTTTAAGTATTCAGGAATAACTGTGTGAAGAGGCTGAATCATCTCTCTGATAGTAGTGAACTGTGCCATAGGTTAGGATACCTCATGTAGAGTACTCAGCTCACGTTATTTCTCCTTCTGAGCTGGGAGCTCGAGCGCAGTAAGCAGAGACTGAGCCCGTGGTTGGAGCAGCTCAAGCTGGTTTCCAAGGGGCTTTTAAATTTGTAAGAGGTGGGAAAAAAAATCTGTGAGTATGTGCTGTTCTCTACCAGTTTGTATTTTTTTGTTTCAGGAAAGGGCAGACTGAAGGCAGTCCTTAGGGTGTGTATCACAGCTTGGAAAATGCTCTTTGGGAGTCAGAAGATTTTTGTCCCCTGAAATAAAAAGCTTTACATTACCTTGGGCTAATATCTTTATGCTTGTGTTGGTGCAGCAAAATCTCCCGTTGTAGTTCGTTAACTGCAGGTTGGTTTTTCCGGGATTTTTGCCTGATGTGCTGGATGGTTCCCAGCACGCTGCCTTGAGGTACGAGCGTTTTCATCTCGTGACCAAGGGGTGGCAGCGTGTCGTGATCACACCATTCCTACGGAGCACTTGGCTTTTCCCTGCTTTTATAGGGAAGCACCAACCACCCACTTGTTTACATACTCACACCTACACGTGGGGGTTCTTCAGTTCCTTACTGCTTTCTCTAGGTCTGATGGAACTGATGCCAGTTTTGTAACTCTCTTTTTCCCCTTCAGGGAGAAATATTTGTTTTCAAAGCTCATAATAGATGGTTCAGCAATAGTTTCAAGTGGCCCCTTATTCACACATGGGGGAAGGAGGGAAGAAACAAATCTTTCTTCTAAGGGAATGCTTTTCTCCTTTCTCCCAAAGGAAAGCAAAAAAAGCGCCAGTGTTTTCCCAAAAGCCTCTTTCACTCATAGTGGGTTGTGATACAGCGTATCCTTTCAAGAGATAATTACACACAGATAATTTAGGTTTGTAGTTTCAAGGTGTTTCAAAAGATTTGTGGTCAAATACAAAAATACATACTGGAATATATTTCCTAGTCAGACGCACAAATACTTTTTTTGGATCAGTTTTTTTGCTTATATATGCACCTTTGAAAATGTTATGTGTATTCATTAAATTGTGGGTGTTTGGTACTGGCAAGATTCAGTGTGGGTGAGTTAACTGAGTTAAAGCATATTTTGAGTGTGTGCATTCATCTATAGGAATAGATCAGTGGGCCATAATCTTTACTGCCAGTATATAACTATAAAAGAGAGTCAGAATGAGCATTGGGCTCATGGATGTTTTGCAGCACAGAGCAGTGCAGAAGGGAACAGAGAGAGAGTGTGGTGGTACAATCCAGTAAGGTGTTCTGAAGGCGGAATGGGCAGTGGTTTCTCTGTAGTGGAAAGACAAATCCTTCACAACATTTCCACCTGTAGAGCATTTGGGAACCTAAATTTTCGACATACAACCAGAGCTTTAATTACATCTTATTTTTTTTAAGTGCTTTAATTTAGAGAAATTTCGTGGTTTATTTTTTTAAAATAGCACTTGAAAGTCTTCCCAAACATTACAGCAAAGATTAATGCAGTTTTTAAGCCTCAGGGATGTTGGCCAAGCGGGAGAGCTATAGAGGGGTCTGGTACTCATTCACTCTGCAAGCATTTAAGTTCATATGGAGGTACTGAAGTGTGTGAGGTAATTTGAAAAAGGCCAATATCGTGACTGCTAATAAAAGCTGAATATGGTTTTTAATTGTTTATCCCTTACATAGTGTAAATTATTTTACTCTAAACAAGGTGCTTGTTAGTAGAGTTCAGCTATTACGTAGATTCTTCCGTGAGCTGCAGTTGCTGTGCTTTTTAAAACTGCACTTATTATTATCTTCACTTTGCAGATGGAGAATTGGAGGCTGAGGTGACACATGGACAGTTCATCTCAGCTCTACAGCAGTGATGGTCTGCTGTGGCTCAGCCTTGTGAGCTATTGCCATTTCTGGTTCTGGGCCCCAGGGGTTTTAAGACTAAAAATTGTTCCAGTTATCACCATGGATATTCTTACAGGTGTAAAACTAATTGTGAAGTCTGGCATATTTAAGTCTTTGCTGTATCTAGCACTCATTTCTGACAGTTTTCCTGTGACATTTCAAATGTCTGATGTTTCCCTCTAGCTCTTCAAGGCTTTGGAGTTTGCTTTGAGCAAAAGGAGATTTAGAGCATCCAAAAGAAAGGACAGGAGTGTCGTAATGCTTTCATTATAATATTTCAGGGAGGAGGTGGTTTGGGGCTTTTTATATTTCTTTTTTGTATTTGTCAATAGCATCTGCTCTGGCATTTCAAGCAGATTTCAGTCTAGGCAGACCTCAAAAGCAAATGCAAATTTCTCCCCAGGCTTTCTCTCTTGGATGTACAGAGCTACATGAAATGGAAATGCAGCAGTGGGAAATGCCTGGTAACCTCAGCTCCAGTTATACCACAGTCATTAATTTTAAAGTGTTTGTGACAAAACTATGTACATGTTCCTTATTTTCCATTAAAATAAGCTTGAACGCTCTATAAAAGAATGTAGCTGTGGTATTTTGGTCAGAGGAGAAACGAAACCCATGCAGACTGAGCAATTACAGATGTTGTTGCAGTTTCCAAGCCCTACATCTGAAGACACTTGGTGAGCAGAACCCGCAGGAGGTTTACACAGGATCCCTGTGCCTGCTGCTTTCCTCCTCTTCTGGCAGAGGCAGAGGGAGAAGTCCTACATCTGGGCAGCAGCAGGAGGCTTGTTACTGCCTGTTGTCCCTTCTCAAGGGTATAAGCAGTGGTTTGCAGAGCCCAGTTTGTACAGTTTGTGTCTGAGAAGATGAATTCAAGTGTCCTGCAGTGCCCCTGGCAAAGGGGGACTAAAAAAGACTTTTATTTATAAGACCAGCCTTTGGCAAAAGAAAAAATATGAACTGCTAACAGTAGCAAAACAGACATTTATGCTTGTACCAGGGCCACAGAAAAGGAATCTGGTGGCAGCTGCTGCTGCTGGCTGGTAGGGTGGTATAGGAGGTGGCTCTGGGGTGGATGGCTCTTCCCATTTGCTCCCAAAGCTTCTGAATCCCTTGTAAGCCATAGGGGCGGCAAGCACAGCTCATCTCTTCCTCTCTCTCATCCCTCAGCCCTACCTCACAGGAGAAGAACTCTGTGTTTTTTTGCACTGCTGGGAAGTCATGAGCCAGTTCTTCCTCCCTAACAGGTGGCTGCCGGCAACCTTATCTCTCTGTGCCCTGGCGCCCAAGGATGAATATCCCAGCAAAACCCCAGATGGCTCCACTCCAGCCACTTCCTAGTGATATTCCCTCTGGCATTGCAAAGTTCAGCTGCTGCCTGTGTCCCTGCCCTCCTCTCAGGATAGGCAGGTTGGGTTATCTTGTGTTTCAGGGGAGCACAAGGAGACTTGAGCAGAGAGCGAAGAGGATGTTGGGATCTGCTTTAAATAGTGTTTGACCTCTTGCATAAGAGACTGATTGTCCCAAGATAAGTTTATTGCATACACAGCTCTGAGATTTGCACAGATTGCTCGTGGGATTATGTTTCATGTGACTGTGGAATCCTATCTTTATTTGTTTGTAATTTATTGCTAAATCTTTCCTCATGTTTCTGTATAACCTGTACTAAATATGATTTGGTTTTGATTTTGTTTTTCTATTTCTATTTCGTCTAGGTGCTAGAAAAGAAAACCAATATTTAAAAGACCGAGCTTCTATTACTTTGTTCTTAGGGAAGCTGTAGAAATCAACAACCGTGTTGCCATAGACACATAAATGCTTTACAGTGAACCAAAGATTTCCACTTTTACTACTCTTACTGCTAGGCATACTGAATCTAAGCACTTTGTTGATAAAGTTCCTCTGCCTGCTCTATATTAACTTCTTTTTCATTTTTTTCTTTTCTTTTTCTTTCTGTTTTTTAGTATTTTTTTTATTTGAGTGTAATCCCAGATACAAGAGGAGACACATGGAGAAAACACTAAAGGTATTATAGTGCTTCACAATGGTGTCTCTGATAAAGTGGGTGCTGTTGAAGCAGCTTCTTTGTTCTGTTATGAACTGCAGCACAAACACTTGTCAGAACACACACAGTGAGTCATTGCAAACAAGAGTAATTAATTAAAACTGACAGAGCCAAGGTTCAGGATCACAGCAACCCCAGCTATTGTACTTGCCTTGTTTATCCTCCCTGTGTTTGAGGGCGGTGTGATTGGAAGAGGCTTCTTCAAGGAGTGGGTGATTCTCACTGATTTCTGGGCACATTATATACCTTCTGTTTGAGGGGGCATGGATCTGTGGTGGAGCATTGAAATAACTATTAGGGAAGCCCTGCAGCTCCTGGGTCTGCCACTGACCTGCTGCATGACCTTCAGCCAGTTATTTACCCCTGTGAGGCACGACCTGCATCTGTTGGGTACCATAAAGGAATCAAGGCCGTGCCTTCTTTTGTGGCTTCACTGTGGTGGTGCAGAATTAAATAATTTTTGCTTTTGGCCAAAAGCTTTGGGCTAAAAAGAACCCGTAGACAGAAACATGAGATTATTAATAATTAGCAATGCAGTCATTAATTCTGACAGTGGCAACATTTGTGGGAGCATTGCTAATAACAAAAACAGGCCCTGATTGTGCTTGTTTATGGTGGGCTAAAGGTCTCCCTCATTACAGTGTTTCACAGGCAGTGCCAGGAACTGATAATCACTATAATGCACATTTTTTCTTTTAGCTAAGAAAAGCTAATAAGCATCTGTAGTTTTGAAAATGTCAGATTGAGCCAAAGTGCATGCAATTAGATAAGGATAATGTAGCAGATAATAAGAAGATACATGATACTGGGTGAGCAGTTATCAGACTGTTGTGCTTTGGCTGCTAGAGTGCTACGTGTCGCGTAAAAGGAAGCGGTGGTTGGTTGAGGGGAAACATGCCAAGAGTTGTCAGAAATGGAAACGGGAGCTAATGTGGTAAAGTGACAAGGTTGGTCCTGGGGGAGTATAAACATGGATGTCAGGCTTTTGATAGATGGAAGGGTTGTCTGGGTTAAAAGTCATGTACTTGGGAGGTGACAAAGGCCACTGAGGAAAAAAAAAGGGAGCAAATATGGAAAGGAAGATGGGCAGAATGGCAGAATCATTTGTGGTTGCTGTCTCTAATGTTTCTTTTTTCTTTTTTTTCAAAGACCTATCTGCCTTTGTGTGTGTGTGGCGTCTGGGCTATTCGGGCAGCTTTAGTGTGCTAAAACCTTTCTGAGACAACTTCTTTGCCCAAAAGGAGACGCAGCCCTTATGCACTCATTAAGTGTGAATTTTCAATCAGTGTCCTCAGTTTAATTTGCCTCTGGGGGAAAGAAGGAGGCAGACTCTGGGAGCGAGATTAAAAACAAGAGGATGAGAAACAGACAAGGGACAACGAAGGGAAAGAAGAAAGAGGAAAGCCATGAGGCGTAGAACTGGATGCCAGCTCTGATGCTGGAAGAGAAGGAATTTTGCTTCTAAATTATTTTCTGCTATAGGGCAAAATATTTCTTGTGGCTGAGACAGAATATTCCATATTTTCCCTTTACTCCTACTCAGCCTAATCTAGCAGCTAGTTCTTGACAGGAGGGCAGGTTCTTTGTAATCTGAAAGATTAGGCATTTTTGTCTCATGTTTTTTCCTGAAATGTCTCTTCTACTCTTATTCCACCTCTCATGAAGCATTCTGATGCCTCCAGAGGGAAAAGATCAGAAGCCATTTCTGCTGTATTTTGGCTCTATAATAACTTCTACCATTTTTTTTTCTTTTTAGAATTCACTAAGTATTTAATATCTTTATAAAATACCTGACAGAAAAACTGTGAAGTTCTCATCCTCTCCTCTTCTGTAATATCTTTAAGAAGATCTTTAAGAAGATATTCTATGAATACTAAACTTGTGACTAGCTAGGTAGTGTTACACCTGCAGTCTTAGGAAAAAAAATGTTATTATCCTTATGATATGTCTGAATTGTAAATAACAAATTCAAGGTATATTTTGTCAGAAAACATTGTGCCTTTAAATTGCAGTTTACACCAGAATATATCCTTTTTTGGTGTACTTCCAGCCCTGATTACCTGTGTTTGTATTACAGCATTGTATAGAAGCGTGTGTGTGATGTTTGGAGAGGTCTCTAGGAGAATCATAGAATCACAGAATTGTTTGGGTTGGAACAGATCTTAAAAATCCTCTTTCCCATGGACAGGGGCACCTTCACTGTCTATGAGCATTTAAACTTGGGGGAGAGGTTTGAAATTCTCTTCTGTTTTATTTTCACAATTCAGTCAATAGCAAGTTAAATGCTCCTCAGTAAGTTCTTCTCAAGGCATTGGGCAAACTTCATTTTAGAGGAGAGGGAAAAGAGAGGAAACTTCTCTCATGTTGGGTCGTGAGGGAATACTTCCTTTCTCCCACAGATACAAGGGTGCTCATAACAACTGCAGAGCCCTGTAGTGGCTCTCTCCTTTTTAGATGAGCTAGAAAGAAGTGCCTCATGGCACTGGGCGGAGAAGGTGAAGGTTAAGAGCAAGGTTAAAGCCAGTTTAATCCAGTCTGTAAATCTGCATGTGAAATCTTCAAATTATAACCGTGTTCCTTCTCTGTCTCTCCCTGTCTGAGCTAAGCTGGAGCTCTTCTGGAAATGGGCTTTTGGCAGATAGCACATGGCCATTGGGCTGGAAGGATGTGTGAGAATGCCACAGTCAGCTTTTTAACTGTGCAGCTTAGTGTAAAATGTAGGGAGCAGCACTGTGAATCGGAGGATTGAATTTGCTCTAAAAGTTCCACAAAAGGCTCCTCTTTTGCTGAAGACAGATTGTGCCAGTCCAACCTGAAAAACTGTAATTTAATTTGAAAGCACCCTTCTGCATTCCTTTCACCTGATCTCGATTGGTGACAAGCCATAAAATTTCTCTGTGGTCCGCTGGAGTTTAATAGATGAGAATTTCCTAACTTCATAAAATGATTAAAAGCACTCCAAATGTATGCTATTAGCAAGGCTTCTGTGAGACAACTCAATCTGAAGGCTTCAGAGGCCTTTGTGAAAGGTCTTGTGAGCACTGCTTGAAAGGCAGATTGCTGAGATAGGTAATAATTGAGGAAAAGACTAATAAACTGCAAGACTTAAAGTAACTTAAAGAAAAAATTATAAAGGATGTGTGTAACAGAGGTTTTTCCTGTTTACCACAATGCTGTGAAGATGAATTGTGCAAGGATCAATGTCTCTAGCAGGGATAAGTGACAACTGTGGGGCTCATTTTGACAGCAGCCCACTCCTGTGTTTTTGTTTAACCCAGCACCTTGGACAGCACTGAAAAGCAGAAAGAAGAGGTTTGGTTTTGTGTGTACTGCCTGTGTCTCATCTAGAAAACTCATCTTTCTCCAGCATGTTGGATCATAAACCAAAAACTGAATCCACTTTCATCCAATGTTTGTAAGTAATGAACCATTCCAGGACCGTTCTGTTCAGCTCGAGGCATTTCTACAAACAGAAGAAGGATGATTTATCGACTGATTGTAAAATACATGTTGGGCATTAGGGACTGCCTTTCCTCTCTCCCTCTCCCTCCTTTCATACAGGCTGGCCGTGACTTTCCAAACAAGCAAGGAAATGTGACTGTTTTATTTTTCTATTCCATTTGTTTTTGTGAATGCTAAGCAAAGGCTAGTTAAGGGGTAAATGGGCAACCAGATATTTGGAAACTGAGCCTCTTAACATCAGTTTGGATACCCCAAATTTCTAAGACTGGGTAAAGAAATCTGGTGGCTGCTTTTAATCAAATGGGTTATTTGAGAGTTTGTTTATTGACATTGCTGAACTTTCTGATGAAAACTTAGAATATATCTCATAGTGCTTACTTCTCTTTTCTTCCTCTGGAGCTCAAAGCAGTCCAGCAGGGTACAGCACCAAAATATGTTCTTTACATCACAGTGACATAATTGTCAGAGTTTCCAAATATAAATTTGTGTGCTTACGAAAAGGCGAACAGACTTTTTTATATTTAATAGGTCTTATCTCTTATCAGAGCAGATTAGAATTTTCCATGACTTGGTCTCTCCCTTTCACTGATAATGGTGGAAATGGACAATCTGTCCATCCTCAGGATATCTATCTAGGAGAAAGTTTCATTGTCAGACCCAGGCATTTCCAGCATTTTTCTTGGTCAGCTTCAATAATCACTGATCCTCATTTTTTCAGGTCACTAGGCCCTTTTCTGGAGACAGTAAAGTTTTTTAAAATGAAGGATATTGTTGGAATAAGAATTGATGGCTCTAATCTGGTCATAAATTGTTTTAGGCAGGAAATAACAAGATTTTTAAGACCTTGAGCATTAAAGTATTGAAATAGTCTTCTAGAAAAACTGAGTGAAGATAAAAGTTATATCTAGCTTTAGGCTAGATCTCAGAAATCCTACTTTTATGTGATTGTCTACCTGCCTTTGGAAGCAGAGAAAACATAGGGGCCACTTTTGCAACTAAATCTATTGAAATCTTTCATGAGCCAGTGAAGAGGTCTCTGCCTCCAGCTAGGTAACAGGAACTCAGTTTTGATTATAAAGGCTAAACATCTTTTCAAAGAATCTCCTGAAGAGGTAAAGGTTATTAGTGTTTGTTAAAAAAAAAAAAATCACAGTAAAATGGGTTATACAGGGCTGAATCCATCCTTTGCACATATATTTTAAAGATAGTTCAGTCAGGTTTATTTGAGGGTCCCTTGATTGCTGCATTTCAAACAAGTTGTGTCAGATGTCTATATTACTCTAAGCATTTCCAGCTACCTCCCCTGTAGGCCAAACACTTTTCCATTTCCAGAAGCAAGATGCCAAGAGGTCTGTCACTAGGAGGACGGCAGCATCTATGGAGATTTATGCCGCGAATGTTCTGTGTGGGAAAATCTAGTTCAGAGCAGTTATTTTTCTCTTATTGTTGTAGAATTGTACGCTCTTTTTTTGCTTGGCTTCAGTGTTTCTACACAGAATCCCAGAGTCCTTTATAGACAGTAGCTTTGCCTATCTCCATAACAAGGACAGTTTGCAAAGAAAAGCCTATGGATGAGAAACTCAGAAGAATATCAGACAGGTTGTTTCCTGTTATAGGACTACTACAGTGTCTGAACATCATCTCCAGACTACGTGAATTGCAGATTTTGGTATATGAAGAGAATTTAGTAGCTCAATACGTTCAAATGATTGAGAACACTGAGCTGAGTTTGAATAGCCTTACTGAGTATTTTCCTTTTTTATACAAATCACCCCCAGGCCACAGGAGCAGTGCAGCTCGTGTGACAGAATTGCCCAGCTGTAAGCACCCAATTTCATAAAGTCTCTCTGTGACTCAGAAACAGGCAGAGCAAGAGTTCACTTCATGTCGGAACACACCCGAAGCCCTTAATGGCTCATTGCACTGTGTGGCTTCAGAGTGGGTTTAACATGTGTTGGAAGTTCGGAGTAATAAAACACAAATTGTTTTAGAGACCCCACCTAGAGAAGAAAAACTGCCCATTACTGTGCACCATTTGTCTAGTGAGAAGTCTGGGATTGGTTCTCAGCCTTGTTCCAGACCCCATCTCCCAGCATGAGCTCTTGGCTGTTGCTGCAGACTCAGGAGGGGCCTCCTCTCTCCTGTCCTTTCTAAACACAGGAAACACAGGAGAGTTGGAAAGAAAAATGAGGAAAAGTGAACATGGCTGGGTGGTGGTGGTGGTGGTGGTGGGAAGAGTGCTGGGATGTAGAGCTCTGCTCCTCAGCAGATGGTGAGTGTAAAAATTCGCCAAGAAGGGATACCACAGGCAATGCCAGGCAATTCCTGTTAGCTTCTTCCCCTCAGTATCCCTAGCGCTGATTTTTTTCAAGCTCACAGTGGGCTCAGAATGTTGCCAGTGTAGGAATGGCTGTGAGCAGCTGTGTCCTTTGCTGTGTCTGGCCCTGAGCACTTGTGAGAACTTGACTCACGGCACAGACTGGTATAATGCAGCCACTTCTTCAAGTCAAGTGATGACACACATACGTGTGAAGATGTTTAATGTAGCAAGACTGCTCTGAGGCAGCAAATTTCTTACCAAGTATTCCAGCACTGGGAAAGGAGAAGGGTCCTCTCCCTTTCTGAGCAGTGCAGGAGGAGAACAGCAGAAGCGGTGCTTTCTGAAATGGGTGCTGAGGGAAAGCAGTGATGGTGATGTTTTATCAGTGTGGTTAAAGGCAAAGGATACAGGCGACAGCTTTGCACAAGTGTAGAGGAGTGGATTGGGTGCACAGGACAGAGGTGATGTTGACGGGCTGGAAATTGCCAAAGTGATCTCCAGGTATCTCATCCCAGCAGCAGAGGGAAGGCAAGCTGCATGTGAGCAGTACATCAGGCAAACCCATGGCTGTGTCACGTGACTGGGAGTTAGAAAGCTGGCTTCTCTTCCTGTGTGGCATTTAATTTTTTGGGAACATTTAAATCCCTGGGTTGTATTGGGCAGATTTTCCAGAAGATTTTGGTTATGCAATAAAAGCCATCTGATATTGTTTCTACACTGCTGTTAAGATGAAGTGTTCTTATTATATCCTATAATCTTCCTTGAGCTTTCTGTTCTTGATGGTTTTTCTAAGCCCTGGGCTAAAAGGCATTGTGATAGAAATTATTCACCCAACACAATGTCCAAACTGTGAAGCACGAAAACTGTTTCCTTTTTTTTTTCTACTTCTCAAGACAACAAAGATCAAGCAGTAGAGCTTATACTGCTCGAAAGTGCTAATATGTGTTGAAGACTCAGGATTTTATGGTTGTTTGAGCTGGAATTCCACATGCCACCAAACACACAGTCGATCTAAATCAGTGCCTCCCCAGGGCCGTGTCTGCCCGAGGGATGAGGGTCCCTCATGCCGAAGCTGCATGTGCAGGGCTCAGTGCTGTGCTCTTGTGGAAGGGCTGAGGGTACCACAAGCACTGTGTTGCACTGATGCAGTGCAAGCTTTCAGCTGCTGATCATTCATAGTAGTCAGAACTAATTTATCTACTGATTACTCACCCTGCTGTGAACCTTCAGGTACTGAGAGAGGTTTTTCAAGGCTCCTTTACAAACCTCTGCATGGTATTACAATATACATCGGAGAAATCACCGCCATGTCAGGCACTCAAAAAATATCAACAGTGCTGGACTTATCGTTGCTAGTGAATCCCTTCATTCATTTTTTCTTGTATTCACTACTCTAATTTTCTTGTGTGCTTTGTGCATCTTTAATTAAATGATGGTATGTCACTGTGGTTGTGGTTTGATTTTTTTGCACAGGACCCCTCTTCCTATGCTCACAGCGCTTTAATGAAAAGCTCTCCAGCATTTCATTTTCTGCCTGTTGTTTAATGTATGGCCCTAGGCCTTAATCTGCAGTCTCTTCAGACACTGTTTAATTTTCTCTAGGGCTCTTTTCTAGCATTTACTGCCTCAATTTTTGAATGCTTCTCAAAACCCAATGAATTTGTTTTCATGGGACAACTGCGTCTCATGAGGAGGGGTTTATTCCCCTGAGCTAAGGAACAATTCTTAATGTATTCTAAACACCGAGATGTAAAGACCGTTTTTGTGAGAGTTTAAAACACAGATCTGTGACCTCAGTGGCAGTGCTGACCCTCAGCATTTCTCAAATACTATCACAAGTCCCAGAGGTGAATATTTGTGAAGTAAGTAACACTGTAGTGCTCACTTAGCAAAATTCAGCTTAAATGTTTTGCCCAGCGTCACAGAATCTGGCTTTATGAGAGACAGGGAAATCATCTGTGTCTTCAGCATGTCTTGCTTAGTCATGAAATTGTGCCTCCTCCATCTTTCCAGCTCAGTACTTCACTTACTGCATGCTGCTGCTTTCCAGTCATGCATGTCACCGTGGGCCCCACTGATTCCCTCGTGAGGCCTTTGCGTTAGAAATCCCAGTGTGCCTGAGGGGGAGGCTAGGTTAAGGTTGCATTGGATTGTATCAGTTCTATAGAGAAAAATGTGCTGTGCTTAGAGTTAAAGCAAGACTTGTAGGGAGAAGTAATATTTTTTATTAGGGTAACCGGTCTTGTGGGTAGACAAAATTTGAAGTGCGCTTGCCCTTCAGATTCCACTAACATCTGGCTGATGTTAGAGTTAGCTGACTTCCTCCTAAAAACTGCACTTCTTTTATGGCCCCAGCTGAGGCTACAGAAACAGCCCCCTCTTACACAGCAAGCAGGAAAACAAGAGGTGGCATTATATGTCAGCAAATGGAGTCCCCAGCGGTTCATTAGTAGATTAAATGCAGGAGAGTGACCACAGACCTTTGAGTTAATGAAGCAAATGAAAATAATTTTGTTCTCATCCTCTCTAAGAATCAGCTGTTGTGGAGAAATAGGTCCCTTATCTCTCTAGTGTCACAGCTGTCAGAATGCAGGAAATATGTAATGAATTGGGAATGCCAAATTCTTTTCTGATAGCAAAGGGCGTATTTTAGTAATTTCTACCTGACTCATTAGGAAATTAGATCCACAGCTCTGACACCTTTCTACTGTCTGTTCCCTTTTGTATGCATCTGGCTATCTTCTGTTAACATGCATTAACAATAAATTATTTTGGTAGAACTTACCTTTCTGTTGGTATTTGTACAGTTCCAGGTACAGAAGGGATGTGGTTTGTGCTGGGGTAATTAAATAAACTTAGCTGAGATGTTTTCCAAATAAACTGATTTCTTTCTAAACTCTCTAATTTCAGTTTACATTAAACTGACAAGGTTGTCCTGACTTTAGGGACAGTTTTGGCGATGACAATTTGATTTAGACTAAACTGAAATAGAAGAAGGGAGTTGTAGCAATCTGTCCAGATAGGTGAAATCATCTTTCAGAAAGTTTCCTAATCACAAATACACAGGATTTTATGGGTGTGTTTTATAGAAGTCCTACCAGCTAGTATAGATAATTAAAGAATCCTAGGAGCAAACTTTTAAACCCAGGTATCTGACTTTCCAAGACTGTGCTAGACCCCCATGGCTGAGAATTCTCTGACCTACATAATCATTTGAGCTGATCCATGCAAAGTGGATCAGCTCACATGGAAAAGAGTGGCAGTATCCCCTCCAAGTATATTTCCAAAATCTTGAGCCTGGATATATGAGGATGAAATTCTGGGAGGTCAACAGTGGAACAAAAACAACTAAGTGAAAAGAAAAATATCCACAAAACGCTAAAGCACAACTATTTTTTTCATGTTCCTTTTTGTTATCATGCATATCATTCTGGAATTTTGTGTTATTCTAGTTGTTACTTCACACAGTTTTCTTCTACTGAAGCTATTAAAAAGATGTTTATCTTTTTGTATCTTCAGTGTTTTTATTACTGAGAAAGAATAATTGAAATCTTGTCTCCCACTCATCTTTCTGCTCTGTGTGATACTGTATCTTTGTTGAATTTAGGCAGAACTTCACAGCTGATGTAACAGACTTAGAGGGTTTTCCTACTTGTAATAAGACAGAGCATCCTTTGGGTTTTAGAAGAGTTCCTGGAGGAGTCAATAGGAAGAAATGTTCATCATTGCTTAATGGAAAACAGAAGTCCTCCTGCTAAGAGAGAAATGCAGCACCACAGGATTTTTTATTTTATTGCTTTATATTACAGAAGATCAGCTTCCAAATTCTCTGAGGCTAGAGAAACTTCAGATACCTGGAAAATAGAAATTTTCCTTGTCATGAGTTGCTCAAAGGACTAAATTTGAGGAGGAAAATTAAAAGAAACACGTTTAGGAATGAATGAAGTAGAAATTATTCATGTGTGTGCTCTGAGGACACAAATGTATTTCGGGAAGAAGATTTGCATAGAGTTGGCCACAAAGAGAAAAATCAGCTTAAAGTGTGGTCAGTTTGGAAGTAAGGTTAGTAAGGGTGAGATTTCTGAGACTGTTAAGAATTCTTTCTGTAAAGAAAGTTCAGTTTCAGTTTGCGGCCTGTAAATATTTAGTGATTTGTGCTCAGGAACAATAAATTGTGGATTTAAGATCAAACAGGACAGTACGTAATACTATGTCCTGTGCTAAAAGGAGTAGTTTTGAACTACTTGGAGAAATAGCGTAGATCTGTTCACTGTTTTCCATGATTATGTTCAATTCATCTGATCCCCTGGGCACAAGAATCTGATGGATTAGAGCTGTGATTCCAGGTTTGGATAATAAACCAGTAAAGAGCTCATAGTTCTGAGAGCACCAGGCAATATTTAATATTCCCCAGTCACCCTGAGCTCCTGTGTTGGAAAGAACAGGAGTTTGGTGCATTGCTGGAAAAGTGCTGGCATTATTGCAAGCAAGGGCAGCTTGCACACCTGATGTTTGCCATGAACTTGCACCTACCTGGAAAAGCAGAAATCATAGAGTGTAGGCACGTGAGCTGTTAAGTGGCAGCTCTCAGGCAGTAAGTACCCTGTAAGGCTAAACTAATCCAAATTGTCTCACGTTTCCATGGGCTAGGAGTGTGCACAAAGAAAGTTATTGCACATCAGCAGCCAAGTGATGGTTTTATTGCTTGCTGCAGCTTCTCTGTTTGCACCTGAGCCCCGAGGAGCAATCCATCCTTTAGAGATCCTGAACCCCAAGGAACAATCCATCCTTTAGCCTGTTTGTGCCTCGCCCAGTGGAGTCTTGATCTGTGAGTGGCACTGTGACAACACAGTGATGGACTGGTCACAGTGGGTGAGAGCAATCTGCTGTGCTGCCTCAAATCTCAGACTAAACTTGTGATTTTCACTTGAATTTTTAGTACATAAATCTTCAGTATCCCTGTCCCTGTCCTTGTCATCTTGTTCTGTGTTTCCTGACTAATGGTGACCTGTTGCTTTAGCATTTCACTAATAATAATGTGTATTTCTCCTCTTCCCTGAGACTGGGAGGAGTCTCTCATCTGCTCTGCAGATGGACAGCTCATACTCTTTTAAGCCCTTCCCAGAACAAATGTCTGGGTATCCATGTGTTGATTATATTTGCACAATCTCTCCTTCACCTAGAATTCATAGGGATACATTCCTGGCATGGCATTTCATCCTGTTAGACTAGACTGGACTGTAATAAGTTAAGAAATGGTGCAGTTACTAGAGAAGGTAAACTTAATTGCAATCATCTAACTTCTGGTTGTTGTGGTACCTCACAGGTCAGATGTGATACATGGAACACTTCCTTCCATCCATCCATCCATCCATCCATCCATCCATCCATCCATCCATCCATCCATCCATCCATCCATCCATCCATCCGTCTCTTTTAGCTTTAGTGACTAGGAACAGGAAGGTGCTTGCTCAGGAAATGTTGCACTTCCTTTGCCTATGGAATAAGGGGAGCTGCTGCTGCCAGGGTTGTGTGGCAGATGCTGGGAGCCAGAGCTGTGCTTCATCCTGTCCAGGCACAGTCCAGCAATGCGGGGAATGTTGGTGCTGAGTGTGGCTGGAAGGCATCTTCGAAACTGCAAAGTGCTACCTGAGGCTGAATGGTTCTGAAGCTGTCGGACTGACACCTTCCTTCTGCAGGTCATGAGCTTCCCGGAGCTATGCCGGCTTTGAGCTGGGAACATTTTGAGTGTAATCGTGATCTGACCGTGCCCCAGTGACAGAGAATCCATCACGGTGTTTAAGTCACGCAGCCGTTAATGACTTTGCTCTCAACCATGTGCCTCATTTTTCACCTGGAATTTTCTGAATTTGTCTGGCTTCAGATTTCAAGCATTGATCTCTGCTGGGAGGCTGAAAACCTTTCTAATATTCAATATATTTGGCAGGGGAAGAGACTAGTGCTTTATAAATGTGGCCCTGTGCTAATGTCATTTTTTTTTAACTTCTTTTCCTACATATGGCATTTAATGCCATTAAAAAAAACCTCTTCTTTTGCTGCTGCAAATGTTTGGGAAAGAATTACTGCAACTGTGGAGGCAGAGCTGCAACTCCTGTAGGTGTAGCCATGTTTGATAAAAGGTTATTTTGACTGGGTACCATTAGGAATTTAGTCCTGGCAGCACAAATCTCACTGTGGGCTCCTCGTGGCTGCCAGAGCCAGAAAGTTTGTGTTTGCATGGCCAACCTTGCTGAACTTGCTGCTGGGACTTAACTGCTCCAGGGACCTGAACCTGCTAAAACAAAGCGAGCGTGGGCTGCAGTCTCCTGTCACTGGGTATGAAGATATACTGTGTTTCTTAATTTATTTCTCCCTGATCCCTATCTCTTGTCATGAAATTCAAATTAATTCTTAACACTTAGGAGTCAGAAAATTTCCTGTTTATTGTCTATATGGGACTGATCAGAATGGAAATTGTGTGGAATGATACTGCTGAATTTTGAGTGAACAAGCTCACTTCCAGTAATGTTTGCATGTTGTATTTTTAACAGAAAATGAAGATTTAGAATGTACTGCTTTTTAATAATAAAACTTATTACAAATAATAATTAGCTTGAACATTAGAGTCTGGTGTGGGAAAGAAGTGAGTTTTTCTGGGCTTTGGCATTTAAGTATCTCTGTGGAGCTGGCCTAGAATCTTGCACCTTGGCCAATAAATGATGGATTCGTGGCTTCTGTATGCAACCCCAAATGAAATTCAAGGATAAAAGAAAGAAAATGGAGGAGAAAAATGAGTAAGGGGAGGAACAGCCAGTTCTCTTACACAAAATGTTCTACAGGTGTATGATAAAACACAGCAGCCTATCGAGAGAAAAAGCAGAAATAAAAAATACAATAATGGCTGCAAAAGGACCAAGAGAATAGTCTGGGAATATGTGCAGAAAAACGTTTTGACAGAAGCCACTACTGATGCAGAGAGAGGGATTAATTTCTCTTTCCTGTTAAGGGGGTAAGAGGGTAGATGGTAAACTAACCTGGATAACTTTGGGTGTTTTGAAATTGAAACTGAAGCTGCTGGAGAAGCTGATTTGCAGAGATCTGGTGATTCACCGGATAGTTTCCAAGCCCTCAGCACTGCAGCTAATGCTGGTTTTCCTGGTGTGCTTAGGTGTGATTTTTAAACAGGCACTTCACAGGATGGCCCTAATGTTACTCCACTGGGAAAAACATTTTCCAGCTGAAGTTCTTAGCACAGTTAAAGTGATGAGGAGAGAGATGAGAGCAAGAAGGTTATCTCCTATCCTTCCAAAATGGGCTTTTCTGCATAATACATTCTTCTGTTTGTCCAGTTTGACTTTAAATTATTCAAACTGTGGGCATCCCTGAAGTAACCTGTTTCGTAACTAGAATCTCAATGAGCCCCTCAGTTCACAGAACAAACCCCTCTGCATGCCTCTGGAGAGCTGCATGTGCTGATTTGGGATGGGATATGGGCCATGGAATATAAATTGTTCATGGCCAGCCGCGGGGCTTGAGAATGACCCCGTGATCTAAGCTGTGGATCTCAGCTTAAAGCAAACCAGCTGACCGTGTGTGCATTAATCTCTCTCTGTAGGCATTTTGTAGTGCTATCCTGTGAGGGCCGTGAGGGGTGTGGGTTTCGGTGGAGCCTGAGTTATAGCTGCTCTATGGGGACACCGCAAATGGGATGACACAGGGTGTGAGATTTGGCATTACTCTGCCATTCCTCTTGCCTGCCAGTTTCCAGATGGATGTAGAGAGTAGTGAACTCCTTACTTTTCAGAAGCAAAGTCAGTGGAAGTCCCCAAGGAATCAGTGGACTCCACATTGATCAGTTGGTGGTAGCAAGTCAGCAGGGCTTGTTTTTCGGCTTCACCTGTGCATGTCTGTTTTGCCACCTGGAACTGTCCTGGATAGCTTTCTTTCCCTCCTGGGAGGGAACATTGTACTTTTCTGCTCCCTTGTTGCTTCTGGGACAGTAAACAGGATAAGGAGGCAGTCAAAGGGTTCCCATCATGATTCTTGTTGCATCACAGGGCCAGGTGTGCTGCCTGTGTGTCTTGTGTGTCACCTGGCAGGATGTGCATGTGCTGTTCTATTACACATATCACAAACAGGGAGAGGAGAACCCAGAGCAACGCACAGCCTAATTCCTCTGTTCCTGCTGCCTCCCAGGTTCTTCCTGCCACAGGACAGCAGGAGAAAAGATCTTTATGGGTTCATCAGTGCACTGGCATGGAGAAATAGAGGAGACAAACACTGAAATGAAAGGTGTGTAGCATTAATATTACCAGTTCCCAGCATTTGTAAACTCAAGCCTCCACAATTTAAAATTTGATTAACTTAGTCAGGAGATTAAACAATTCTAAGTCCCTTGAGGCCTTTTATGATTTACTTCTATAATTTCAGGTGTTGAGCTTCTAAAAGAATGCTGAAGTCACCAAGTAAATTCCAGTACTAAAACATAGCAGAGTGCATACTGGATCACTCCAAAGGTCAAAAGAGTTTCTTTTTTCATCTCCTTGACAATTGTCAGTAGCGACTGCCTGGAGAAAGAGTATTAGACAAGTGTAAACAGACTGTGTGGCTCCCCCCACGTGTCCTCCCTGCAGTCTGTGGCTTCTTCTGTGCCCAAGGCCACGTCACTGGATTTTTCATACAAACATGTATAAACTTCTGGCATAGACAGAATCCTGGGGCACTGAGCTTCAGAGATTAACTCTCTGCTCTTGGAAAGGGAAAGGAAAGAAAGAAAGGTCTTCTGTAAGAGGAGGATAAAGTGAAAGAAATACTGCTGTTTCTGCACACCTGAGCCCTGGTGTGCCCTTCACTTCTTGCTCCAGCCCTGCAGTGAAGCCATCAGTTCTGTATTTCCACATAGGACCTGGCCAGCCCCTATCCCCTTTCATTTCTAAGAATCAGTAAGGTAAACCTTTTTTTTTTTTTTTTGGGACACAGTGGAATAGTTCCCCTCATGTCCTAACTCAGTATATCAAGGAACCGGGCTCCCCTCTGCAGTGTGAATTACTGCCTAGAAAACAGAGAAGCTGGGACAGAGGCTGACCTTGTGTCTAGTCAGAGCAATCCCTGGATGTAATGCAATAAATTTGCCAAACTACTCTAAGCAAGAAATTTATTATTATTTACCACTGAGGTGAAAAACCCTTTTGGTTTCCCTAAGTGAGGGCGACCAGTGAAGGTCCGGATATTCTGGAGGTCTCTGGATTGCATTAGCAGTGTGTTTGGAATACATGGTGTGGGGAGGAGAGGTGGGGAGGGCAGATGAGATTCCTGAGAATTTAACGTGCTGCTTCCCAAGAAAATGTGTGGGAGCCCAGCCTTACTGTGCTTTTGCCCCCGTGCTGTGAGTTTGTGCTGGAGTGGGAAGAGAAAGAACAAGTCTCTCCTAAGCAGTGTGACTCAGACTCCACTTTGATTTTCACCATCCAGGTGAGAATTGCGTAAAACTCACGAGTTTCAAGCTGCTATAGATGTTCTCCAAATTTCCAGTAAAAGAGGCGAAGATAAAAGGAAAGGAAGACAAATTGAGAAAGACAGTAAGGGACAATGCACACAAAAAGGAGGAAAGAAGAGATGTGTGTCATTGCTTTTCATCTGAGTGGCTTTGCCACCAGGCTGGCACGCTTGTGCATTGTAATGCACTTTTCAAGTTATAGGGTGGTTTGAAGCCGTGTCTGGTATGAGAGACGGGAGTGAAAGTATAAAGCTGTCTGCCTTCTGCCCTGAAATTCACTCCTTGCCTTGGCTATAAGCCACTAAAGCACAATTAAAATAGCATGAACAGGATGTGTCACTGAAATGAAGATCACAGTGTTCCCTGAAACCCTCTGGTGGTGCCCTGCAGAGGCCCTGCGACAGAAGGTGAGCCCAGTGTATGGCTTGCATCCCTTGGGCACCGAGCTACAGGTAAAAGGCTTTACAAGCACAGCCAGGAATTTATGGCAGGAGCAGATGAGGAGACAAAAACAAGAATATAAAGCAAGTGACAGAACTGGAGACAAGACAATTACAAGTAAATTGCTTCTTCTCTCCCTCCTTTTCCAGCACTTTAGTGCTAAAAACAGGCTCGGCATTGTCAGCAATAAAGAAATGTTCTGTGTCTCCAAGCCATTCAGCATGTCTTCAGTAAATCAGCAATTTGACAATCGTTGCAACAGCAGAAACCTTCCTTTGCATTGGCACTGCTGTGTGGACTACATGAGCTGATGGAGACACACTGTGGGGACTGCAAATCCAGGGCCTCAGCCACTGGCCCTTTCACTGTGCTGTTTCAGTCCTAGTTGCTTGGAGACTGGTGACACATGTAAAAGATTTTGGAAGATCCTTGTTTTTCTGAAACAACTGCTGAAACCTCATGATGTTTCATCAGCCTCAAGTCACGTGATAGTGGAACAGCCCATCTTCTTGGCCAGTAAGATGGTTTATCCTCCTGTTATGGGGTCTTTCTGTAGAAAACTCTGTTGAACTCAATTGCCCAAGCTTGTAGTAATGGCCAGTTAGATGGCAGGGTGCTCTGGCTTCTCCCACTGCTCCAAGTGCTGGCTGTGCCCCACATTTGCTAGTTCTCTGGCATCTGCTTCCTGATGACAGCTCTTGAGCTCCACGGCAGATCTGAACCTCTTTAGAGTCACATTGACTTGAGGTTGTGCCCACACATCCCTTAAGCAAGAGTCAGTTGTGCCCTGACCCTCGTGTGCCCTGTTTCAGCTGCTGAGGTTAACTTGCACATGCTGCCTCCCTGGCTTGAGATCAGGAGCTCCAGGCACTCCTCATGGGGCTCCTGGCTCAGCAGAAGATCCATGTTCTCACTCCATACTGGTTTAAGGATGTACTTAAACCCGTGCACGTGTGAGACCTTTGCTGAGTCAAGGTAAGCGACAGCAAACTCCTGTGCCATGAGTAGCAATGAAAGCCAGAAAAAAATTTTTAAGGGCACCATTAACTTGAAAATCCCACTCTGCCTGAAAATTGTATCTGTTCTAATTAGCGGTAGCGCTGTGACTGAGAGAGAGTAGCAAGGCATAAAATGTCTCTCCTCTTAGGCTGATAATTGTTCTCTTGATTGTGCTTTGAGCTCTGTTGTTCTTACTGCTTTATTTGTTTTTTCATGCCTGCTTTGGCTTTGCCTCGTGCATTAGCAAAAATCGTAGGATCCAAGAATTGTTAAGGTTGGAAAAGACCTCCAAGGTCATTGAATCCAGCTGTTAACCCTGTTCACCACAAAACCGTGTCCCCAGGTGCCATATCCACATGTTTTTATAATCCTTCTGGAGACGGCGATTCCACCACTTCCCTGGGCAGCCTGTTCCAGTGCTTGAACACCCTTTCAGTGGAGAAATTTTTCCTAGTATCCAATCTAAACCTCCCCTGGTGCAACTTCAGGCCATTTGGTGGCTTTGCTCTTGCTTGTGGCACTCTCCTTGCCTTAGGCTGTGCAGATGGGCGCTTCCCCGGAGCAGCAGCAGGAGGACTCGCACTGCTCTTGCTGGGTTTGGTCTCTGCAGGTGTCTTGCTTTCCCAATGAATCCTCTGCGGGCCGGGGAGCAGCCTTGCTGACTTCCCTGATAGGTCTGAGGAGCCTGGAGGCATCTTCCGCTGCTGATCAACACCACCTTTCTCTCCCTTGCCCATCCACTGGAAGAGGATCAGAAGTATTTTTCAATTTTTGGGTCTCTCATAGCAATGATGGGGAACTGAAGTTAATTAACTACCAGGTCCAGTGCTGGGAGCCAAGGGTGAGTTCTGGGGCAGGGTAAAACTTGTCTTTCCTTTTGCTGGGGCTATTTCTGGCTTCCCCACGGTGTGTCATCATGTGATCCCACAGACATTTGTGTTCCTGGCAGAGGATGGAGAAGGCAGGAAGTGTTCTGGCTGTGGTATCCGTTTAATGACTTCTCAGGTCATCTCTGTGGGAGCTGTAGTGTTTAACACCGTGGAGCGAACGGGTCCTGCTGTAGTGAGAGCAATAGAAATGCTCTCAGTTAACCAGTTTTCCCAGCTGTTTCCAGTCTTCCAGCTATCCTCCAGTCCCAGCTGAGTGCTCTGTGGGTCACTTGGAGCTGTTTCTAAGACTTCTCTGAAATTTGGCACCCGACTCTTCCTCCACGGTGCAGCTGCCAGCCTGGGACCAGCAAAAACCACAGTATTTTGTGGTGTGCAGCCATTTGACAGGGAAGAAGTTGTGATTTATGGGCCTCTCCCCTACCTTTCTATCTGCCTGTCCAGGTGTGTCTCAGCACGACAAGCTTTGTGCCAGGCCTTGATGCTGCCTAACAATCTGCAGGGGAAAAAAAATCCGCTGAAAATTCTGGTAACTCCTCAGTTTTAAAAGAGAAGCACAGTGTGTGCACCTGGCAGCTCTCAGCAGAGTTGCCAGTCAATATATAAACTCTGGAAACTGCTCTGAAAATCCAGTGACCTGCTGATGTCTGCCCCTCAACTGCTATTTTAGTTTTGATGACTGCTTGGATTTTGGTTTATAGCAATTGTAAAGGTGTCTCTGCTAAAACTGCACAAGTTTTTGCACAATGGGAGGGGGGCATACACTGTTTATATGGCTCAGAAAGAAGCATATTGTGTGCTGAGCTAAACACTTGTTTAGGAAAATAGTTTAGCAAATAACTTTAAATTAAAATGTTGAATAGGAATTCTGAAAAAAGGTTTCTGTCGAAGATACGTACATATCTGAATTTTCTTATTGTCTGTGGAAGGCTTTGATTTCTAATTCTACAAATATGATAAGTTTAGGACCCTGATTATGCCAATCATTTATGGTGTCCATGATTTTTTTTTTACCAGAATTGCCTAGTGTCATGGTGATTTCTAAAGAGCAAAAGCCAGTGTGTGAGATGTGTATCTCAGCTCTGCAGGTGTGGGGCCAGGGATGGGCTCAAGGATGTTCCTTTCTACAGCACCTGACTGGCTGAGGCCTCTGCTCTTGCAGTGGCAGAAGCATGAGGCTGGACAACAAATCTGTAGCACTGTGTGATCAGTCTGGTTGTTTCCGGAGAAGAGGGGTGAATACAATATGAAATGTCTATGCACATAATGTACAGGACAGGTAGCATGAACGTTTCTCTGAAACAAAAGCAAAAAACCCCAATATTTTTCATTAATATCTGACGAAGGAACAAATAAAATCCAAATCATGCCACTGAATGGATGTTTGCTTGCGTTTTTCATGGCAATGTATGTGCAAAGAGGCAACCCCCCCAAATGTTTATATATGCATGGCACTAATGGCATTTAGTCACCAGAGGGCAGGGTTTGCTGAGCAGAAATTCTTTCCGCTGAGAGAAATAAGGCTCAGGAAAGAGCTCCAGAGTCCCACTGTCGGTGCTTTAATGCACCCTTCCAGCACTCTGCAGCCTACCCTCCGGGTTAATTCATCTGTTCTCAGTTTCAGCTTTCTTATTTAAATCTCCTTGAATAAAATTTGTAATTCTTTCTCTGTGTCCACCTACAACATACCGCTAACTCTTTGGTTCAGTTAAGCTGTTTAGGATATATTTATGAACTTTGTAGGTTCAGGGACTATATAGCTTTGAAAATCTTTGTGGGTCATATTCTGTCTTTTGGGAAATGTTAAGAAAGTGACAGAGTTCAACAAAGTAAAATTGCGATACAGAAAGAGTCATGGGGAATTTTTTTCTGAACAGAGGTCAGGAAAAAGCCGAAAACTCTTGCAGGAAGGAGTTTCAATTACAGTTAACAAGAATAAATTCTGGACTTTCTTGTCCTAGGCTGGTAATAAGTACCAGACAAAAAGGCTGGGGAGAATATTAAGTATGTTGGCAGTCTTTTACCTGAATTGGTCGTAAAGACATTTGAGGCTTTAAACCTTTCAGACTGCGTATGGCAAATTATTGATCTATTTATGTTATCTGATGTTGATATGGAATACCTGTAAGCAGCCTGCTGATAGGGAAGTTTCTTGAACTACATAAAAATCCCGGTGTATTCATTCCTTTGTTAAAAATTAGATTAAATGGCACAGTGCAAGGACTGATAGGCAGTGAAAGAGAAAGCTGATTCCTCTTAGAAATCGCATAAGGAAAAGCTGATTATATGTAGGAAGACTTAAATCTAGACCTGTTAGCTTTAAAAGTTTCCCTTTAGCTGCTCTCACCTGTGGCTGAATTTTAATCAGGTTTGCTTGTGACTGCCCATGTGAAATGTGTGCAAGGTTGTTTCGAGGAAAATGTAGAGGAAAAAAGAAGAGTCACAGTGACAACCATGAAACTGTTGTTTGTGATTGCTGAAATACTTGAGATAGTTTAATTTTCTGTTAGCCTAATTCTGCTTTCATTAAATTCTGGAGTTACGGTTGCTTTTTTTCAGTGTGTATTATTGGATGAGTTTTGTCATTTGGCGGAGCAGTTAAATTCTGCAGTAATCTGAGGAAGTGCTTCAGACCTGCCTAGTACAGGAGGAATGAGAGAATTAGCTACTGAAGCTCCTTTAGTTTTCTTTCTTGTTCTGATAAGAGCTGCTCCACTGAAATGCTGCTGATCTGCCTCAAATAAATAGTAAGAAATGTGGGAATAGTCAGAACCTTGGTGGGGAATGAATGTTTCAGAATAGTCATATCCTCAGGGGGAAATGAATATCTGGTCTAAGAGAGAAGCCTCTTTTAAACACCAGCGGAGGTTTTGAAATTATGACCTTTAACAAACAACATTCACTTAAACCAATGTAGAATATTGAACACAACATAAAAGGATTTTGGGTAGGAAAGAGTTAATTGATTCATTGTTAATACTTACTTAATTTGCTTCTTTGAAAAAAAAAGAAATGAAGAGGAGAAGTGAAGGTGTCTAAGCAGAGAAGTGGAAAGCTGTAACTCATGGTGACAGTGTGGAGTCCCCACAGCTCCCACACTCTGACTGCCCTGATGTGTTTTGCTGCCTCAGTGCTTGAAACAATCACTGGTGAATTCAGTCTGTCAAACAGGGAGGGCTCCAATTTCCAAGTAGGAAATTTCCTGTTGGAAATTGGCTCCGATTTGCCAAATAGGCACCACCTATTTTATGGGTGGTGAATTGAGGAAAGATGAGACCGAGAATGTTGCCTGTGCTGGCCAGGGAAGACTGTGGCACCGTAAGAAATTAACTCCAATTCCAGGCTAACTGGACCGTGGTTCATCCTCCCTTCCTGTAGCTTTTACCATTTATTATAGATAAAAGAATTATGGGGTTTTTTTTTCCATGTCTGACTCTTACATAGACCCACTCTTGGCTTTGCTGTTCATACCTACAATCTTTCACAGAAATATAAGCAGGTAAAAGAGAAGCTAAAAAAAATATATTTTTTTTAAACCCAGACTTTTCTGGAAAGTTGATTTCAGAAGTAAGTTGTGGATTTGTTGGACATGTTCAGATTAATGTGCACTGCAGTGCAGTGAATATTAAAGGAGCTGTCAAGAAGGAAAGTCTGTGTATGGGATAAATTAGGACTCTCCAGGGATTAAAAAGATGTAGGACTTTTATTAAGTAGCTAGCCTACTATTGAAAAATAATGAGTAGTTTCCATAGCAACCTCACTTTCACATGGAGCAGACATACCGTAGCAACATAAAAAAGAACAGTATCAAAGAAGGAATAAAACTGAGCTGTGCTATTTGGATTTTTAAAAATATCCCTCTGTCCTGAACTCTCTGTTTACAATGCAAAGATCAGTAAATCAGAGGATGTTTTTTTTCAGAGATTGTAATTGCTATAACTTTCATCCAAATACTTGGTAAAAGGAAGTGAAGTGATAAGTATTGCTGAAAAGAGAACTAGAAAAGATTATGGTCCTTTCCAGTCTGTACTGTAGATTAAACAAAGGCAAGAGCATTTCAAGTTATCAGCATCTTGTCACGGCCCCAAAACCCTGGGTGAGTTTAGTTTGATTGGGAGGCTGCTGCTGGTATTTCCTGCATGCAGGAAAGGTGTGTGACAGTATGTGTTACACTCATGTTGCTCAACATTTGACCTGTGCAGAATATTTGTGAGAAAAGCCCAGTGAAAGTCAAACTCTCCTGGCTTTAAGTCCTCAAAATTCAGGTTCAAGTTCCTCTGAAGGTTGACTAAAGGTTCAGATTTCTTCAAGTAAGGCTGGGTTCCTTAGCAGTTTCATGGAGAAATCAAGTAGAAATGACACAATCTCGAAAAAGAAAGGTCAACCAACAGCCGACAACTTTGACATAGGTTTGCTGTGGTTTTTTCATGTCACTGTGAGTCCAGAATTCCCAACAAGTGCTGAAGGCCATGAACTTCAGGGAAATAAAGCTCAGGAAAGTTTCAGATACCCTGACTTTGACAAGAGGGTCTCTCTCTCTCTGTGTTCTGGTCAGGAATTGTCCTCAAAGTGACCTGACTACTCAGCCTAGAAAGAAAAATTACTGGGTTTTTTTTCTAGCTTGTATTTGAGAAAAGGTGCAAGGAGATTTTTAAATACAGACAGAGAAGGGATTATAAATATAAAAATACTTAGTCAGGTTGCAAGTAAAGAAAAAATCATTATTAGCAATCATTATAATAAATTAGAAGACTGAGTTTCTAGAGTAAGAAGAGACAAAGACGATGAAATCCCAGAGGTATCAACATTTTCAACATGTGCAGACAGGTTAGGCTGTCATCTGGCCAATAACTTTTTAACAGTGTAATTGTACACAAAGAACCACCACAGAGTAAATGTGCTGAGTCTTGCATGAGCTGGTTCTTGGTCCACCCTCTCAAAACTTCTGTAACTCACCCACAAGAATGAGGGAAGCAATGGCAGACCAAGTTTTCTGATTAGGTCACACTGACCTTTGTGTCAGTACTAAAGATAATGTGACAAATGCACATCAGCTGGGATCTGTTGAAAGAACCCAAACCCCATCTATTTCAAGTCAGTCACATATGACACCAAAAAATAGGAGTCGTATTTGAAGGGTGAGGGAAGTAATGTCTGTGAAAAAAAGACTTGGTGTCATTGAGGGATATCAAGTGAAGGACAAGCTCACTGTACATCAGTGTGTCCAAAATGTTCGCGTGTATTTGACTCTTTGACCAGAAGAAGGAAATTACAGTAGATTTTTACTGACCCTGGTGGGATTTTTAATTAAAAATTACATGTGTGACAAGTGGTCGTGTTTCAAAAAGTGTTGAGCCCAAGGAAGAGGATCAAGAGATTTTCTGACATTGCATGAGAGAAGGAAAAATATGTCTCACTGATTTGAATTTGAAATATTTGTTTGTTGCAGCGGAAGTTCAGGGGTCTGTCATGTCGTCTCTCTGATCTGCATGAAAAAGAGGTAAACAGAGCAGAGTAAAGAAAACTGAAGGTAGGGAAATAATTCCAAATGAGGCAGGTAGGTGTAGTCTGCTGGTTGAATAAATTGCCAAGAATTATTTGTAATGAACTCCATCTTGGGAATTTTTTTAGTCGGGACTAATGGATTGTCTAATTCAAACAGAATTTAAATTCAGAGAAGACCTGCAACCACCAGGATTTCTGGATAAATGACTTTAAATATTCTTTATAGTTGATGAATGTATTAACCTTCCTGATTTGTGAAAGCTTTGCCATGTGAAGCTGTTACTGCACTACAGGGTTTGCCTCAGGGCAGCTGATTCAGGATTGTTGATATGAACCTGTCTTGCTCCACCATCAGCTCTGTGAGGGCAGCTTGTTCCCCTTTTGCTCCAGGTATCATTCAATCAGCCCAGGCTTGATTAACTCAGCTTACCTTACATTTACCTCTGAGTGCCAGGTCATAAAAGTGAAATTGTGCATAGTTATTGCAGGGAAACTGATATCTAGTAATTTCCTGTGCTAAGTCCTTTAGAAATGCCAGCAGGTAATATGCCATAAACTGTATTCTTTTTTTCTGGCCCCAGCTCTCAGAAATAGAAAGGAACTATTAATTGTAAACAGGTGTAAAAGGCCATAAAGATCATGAAGTTTTGCTTTTGAAGCAAAAATTCTTATGCATAGTAAAATGTGGTGAAGTCTGTCCTTTAAAATTGTAGAGAGCAGATTAGATTTTGAAGCATCAAGCGTGGTTCCAAAAAGCTTGTATCCTTAAAATTAAGAATTTGCTTATATGATTTACTGAACTGGGCTATTTGTTAACATGGAATAGTGCCATTTTCAAGTCAGAATGTTGCAAATAATTGTTTTTCTTGACGATATTTTCCATCTTTCTTCTGCCTTGTACTGAATTTTTTATATGGCTTGAGTTTCATTAATATGAAAACAAAATTTGACAGTAATGAAAAGGTTCTGATTTTAGCTCTACAAAGGCAAATTAATAGATAAGACCAACTGTCACCTTAACCTTCATTAATACTCTCCAACACTTCTACTTCGGCTACTTAGAGCTATGGCAGCTTTCTTGATAAAATACTTCTTAATGCCAAATGCTAATTATTCATGAGAATGTGCTTTTCTCTAGCCTCAGGTTGTTACAGAAAATGACAGCTTTTGATATTACTAAATTAAATAATGTTTCCCCCGTGGCATTTTATTGCGTACCGCATTTAATGAAATGTAGATTTTTAAGGTCATGTCATTAGCAATGAACCCAATGGTGTTTGCTTTTGGTGCCCGGTTGTGCTGTAGTGGTTTTAAAAACAAGTTTCTGAGTAAATTTATTTTGCTACAGAGTTTCTTGGAGTTTCTTGAACTTTCAAAGTCTATTTTCTCCACTTGGATCAGAAAAAAAATGTGATTGCTAGGAATAAAGCTGTGATGTGAAAAGCTGAGAGATTCCAACTCATTTTGTTTCTGTGAAGATCTGAAGTGCATTTCCCCTTCATCAGTTATATGACTCTCCATCCTACATCACTTACTTTTCAATTAATAACTCTTTTTTCCAAATCCATGCCCTTTGGGGAACAGATTTTTATTACTTCAGGAATCCTCTGCTGCTTTTTTACAACTGTTCAGGTTATTTTAAATACTTTCCTTGTGAATTATGAAAACCTCTAGCTGCTATGGCAAGACCTGATGTTCATCAGAGAGTTGTTTTTTCCTGTGCCTGCAGGCCTGATCCTGACTCCTAGGAATCAGTAGGGAATTTTGCCAGTAATGCCATGGAGATGTATCCCAGCCACAGGGGTGCAGCCTCCAGCGTTTTTGCAGGGGAAAAGGCAGTGCCTGAGCTGTTGTCCCGGTAGGAATTTCTTCCCTTTGAAGTCACTCAAAGCCATTGACCCACGTGAGGCCATAACTGGTGGCCCAAGATCAGCCTTTGCAAAGCCTGTCCACCTTCAGGGTGCCCTTTCTGGATGCCTCTGTCTCATTGTTCCAAAGGGAAAGGGACATTAACGCTCCCAGTATCTCTTCTAGACCCCACTGTAGCACTGGGATGATTAAATAACTGCACCTTTTTAGACAGCACTACTGATAAAAAGCCCCTTCTGGTCTTGTTTCAGCTTCATGCCAAGGCACGCTGCTGGCTGCTGGTGGTGTGTCTTCTTCAAAGGATGGCTGCCATCCTTGCTTACTTCTCTGCAGAGAGCAAAGAACCTTTCAAACTTCCTTCTGCCTCATCGGAGTAATGAGCGCTTAAAAAAACCTCACCAAGCCCAGAGCCGGCTCAGTTGTTCAGAATTTTGCTGGATTCTGTGTAATTAATTAAGATTTTTTTTAAACGTTGGTTGCTCTGCCAGCCTGTGTATCTAGGTTGTGCCAGTTTCCAGGATTCCCCTCCACCCCCATCCCCGCCCCTTGCCCCTGTTCCTCGCACAGACGTGAGCAGCTGCAGCGATGGAAGACTTCTTTGTAGAGGAGGCAGCTCCAGTGAAACAGGTAGGCGGGCTGGGGTGTGCTGAGTGTGCTGTGGTGGCTGGCAATATTTAAACCCAGCAGACTAAGGCTCCAATCAGCTTACAAGCTCCTGCTACCTGCAAGGGAGCAGGGGTGATAGGATCTCTCAGAGACACACCAGGTGTGGCCGAGAGCAGCCTGGAATTCTGGAGGAAGATGTCCTGGTGTCCATCAGGAGAAGGCTATAAAGTTTCTTATGTGACTAGAAATCTTTGTGTTTTGCTCATGGGTGTGGGTGTTGTTGTAAGCAGACCTCTGTGTCCCAGGGAGGAGGGAATTCAGCGGGAATGATGCTGAGCAGAGAAGTTCTGAAGTCTTGTGGGAGCAGAGGAAGAGAGGAGCAGGTTAGAGGTTTCCTGTGCAGGCCTGGGTGTGATGAGGCTTTCACTGATCTATCCTCAGATGGGTCTGTTGGCACCGTTATTGCTTCTCTGACTTTTCCATTTCATGATGTGTTGGACACGGATAACTGTGGACACTGCTGCAGCACAGGTTACATCAGGACTGGATTTGCTCTGTCTGCCTTATATTGACATGGAATGTTTTCTCCCTTTGTGATTCCTTTTATGGTTTTTCGTTGGTTGGTGGTGTTTTGTGAGTTGGTTACTCTTTAGAGTATTCACACCTCTGCCAACTCTCTTGTTCCTTCAGCCCTGCCCTAGGCAGATATATTTCCGTGGGAGTGCTACCTTTGGACAAAATGATTTAAAGCAATCACTGCGTGGGGCAGAAATGTGAAGCTGGTTAATGCTGTGGAGTTTGACCAAAAGGGCTTAGGACAGCAGGTGACTTGTTACTGTTGCAGGTTCTTTAGGCCAAACCCAATTTGGGGAGCGTGTTCTTCATTAGGAAAAATGACAGCTGCAGAAGTTGCCTGTTACACTTCTGTCATTCCACCAGACTGATGCTGCAGTGTTTGAAGAGTTGTGCACTAGCACTGGGCTGGGTTTTCCAAGACATAAGTGTACAAACTGAATGAGATATTCTCTTTGGTCACACGGGGGATGTGGGCTGAATTTTGCTGCTCTTTGAGTAACTCCTGAAAACATCTGCAGCATTAGCAGCATGAGATCCTGCCACACTTTTCCAGTGACCCTAACCCAGATAACAGCTGAGAACACGCAGAACGTACACTATGCTGACAGGTAAAGCTGTGAATGCAGGAGAATACTACAGCCAGTGGGAGCCATGGGGAATACTACAGCCAGTGGGAGCCATGGATTCAGTGTTGCTGGTGGCTGCCACAGTGGTGCAAAGCCTGGCTGCCAGAGCAAGACTTCATGTTTGAGTGATGCTTCACCCAAAAATACACTTCTCAGGGGACTCATGGGCAGACTCAGGATGCACCAACTTTGGGACTCATTATCCTGAGCTCTACTGCATGGATGGGCAGCTATTCATCTACTGGGCTTCCAGTCCTTCACTGTTACAGTGGGATATTAGCATTCATGACCTCCTGGGAATGTGCTGAGAATAAATCTGCATCAGTCTGCCAGATGCTATGGACTGTAGCTACATTAGAGGGCCCTAAATGGGTAGGTTAGGTTCACTTCATGCCTGAAATGGTGTTTTGGACCTGATGGAGAGATCTGTGTCTCTGATTAGACAAGTTGAAGGATTCAAGCCTGTTTAGTGAATCTAAAGAAACGTTCCTGACATTCATCTTGTGGTAATTTTTGGAAATGGAAGATTAATATTTGCAAAGTCATGTCACGTTTCACGACTTTTCTTAGAAGTGAAACCCCATTGTTTCCAAACCAATTTGGCAAATAGGCGTACATTGAACGTGGCGATTTTTTGTAGTGGATAGCTGACAGTACCTGTGAGAAGGGTGAGGAGTTATATTCCTGTGCTGAATTATGAAATGGGCACATCAGTAACAGGCCACCACTTCTTTAAGCAGATTTGAGTAATTTAGACGTAACCTTATAGTTCAGTCTGTGTGGGCAATTTGCTTGTGCTGGATAACTTGTTTTCATGGGCATTGATGCAGGTGTTTGGCTGCCGAGTAGAAGGGGCTTGAACTTAGTGTCTATCTGGAATTCACGACTTTGCAAGTGCCCTGTTTCATTGCCAGTTTGCCTTGGGAGTGATGTGTCAGCACTGTAGGACCCCTACAAAGGGTTACATTCAGCTGTTTGTTCTACAAGTACTCCTGGAAGCAGGAACTGGGGAAATTGGCTTTGAACTGTTGAAATTCTGAACTGAGGTGTTTTTTTTGGATGTTTTTCTTTTAATAGAATGATTATATCTTTCTATAGATTTCCACATGCTTGCAGTCATTTTCCAAAAGCTGATATTTTAATATGAGTAGGAGAGAGTGTACACTATACCTGCATATTTGTTCTGTAAGCATTTTGGATAATGGAATAAGGAGTACAATTAAAGTTGGCGAAATTGGTAAGTGCAAGCACTCTCAAAGAGGACAGGCATAGAATTTCAGATGATCATGATAAATGTGAGTGACAGTGTGAAATCAATAAGATAAAAGTCAAGAAAAACAAATGCTGAGTATTGTAGTTAGGAAGGAAAGTCATTTGACACCAGGACAAAATGGGAAACAACTGGCTAAGCAGCTCCCTGCAGGAAAGGGGGTTTGTGGCCTTTGTAGATAGTTGCTGGCAAGTTAAATATAGATCCAAAATGTGTGCAAGAGCAGAAGTGGTGGTGCTCATTCCAGGGTATATTGATGGTGGTATTTAAGTTTTGGGAAGTAATTATTCAGTTCTATTTGGTACCAGAGAAGTCTAAAATTGAATGCTGGGCTTAATGCTTGGAGGGAAATTAGGGAAACTGGAAGGAGTCCAGATGAACTCAGAAGGGTTGAGAAACATGAAAGAAATTTGAAAAACTCTATTTGTTTAATTGAAAAAAGGAGAAAAGTGAAGAGAAAAAAATTTAACTGTCTTAGCCATGCAAAGACTTTTTTTGGTAAAGAAGGTTTTTTACTGGGAAATCTTAATTTGGGACAGTAATATGTTGGTTAGATTTTAGAAGAAACTTTATAATTATACATGGCTTTAGGAAAGAATATGGAGTACTTTTTGTGAAGAGAACGATTCAGAACAGAGAAGACAAACATCTGTCAGCGGTAGTTGGGAAACTGTGCTGTAAGGGACTGGAAATTCCCCTGGGCTATCTTCAGCAGAGTCTTTCTGTAGATTTCATTGCTATGGAAAGTACAGGCTATGTGCTATGCCCAAAAAGGATTTTTTTTTTAATGTTCTTCAGAGGAATTTTGTGGTGGCATAGAAGAGAGATGCAGAAACAAGAGCTATGTAGGTGCTATCAGTAAGATCCCAAGGAGTCAGGGGCAGGGTGTGGATGTCAGGGCTGCTTCTCACAATCATGGAAGTGCTACTCTTGCTGTCCTTTGGGTTAAGTGCCGAGGAGGCATTCCTATACACCTGCAGATGAATGGCTTACTAATGAAACAGGAGTTTATGAATACCCATTTTTGGAGGAATTCTGGCTCTTTAAATGAAACGAGATTAAATGATCCTACATTGCTCGACGCCATCCTCTAACATCAGGTAACCACCTGTCCCTACCACAGAATTACATCCCAACATATTTGTGATCACTATTTTAGAACTATCCCTGCTTTTACTAAAAAGAGGTTGTTTCACTGTATTATATGTTGAATTGGGGGACATGTAAATAAAAGAGTGAGTCAGAGAGAGCTTCAAGAGTAACTCCTATGATTACTTTCCTGGAAAAGTAATTTTACTGCTTGGCTAGCAGAGAAAGAGCTAAACCAAAAGTATTTTCCCCATGGGTTCCATAAAACACAATCAGGGATCGAGAGTTGTCATCTGCCCAGCCAATTTTAGGAGAACTGTAGCTCTTGTGTAGCAGGCAAAGAGTTTTTGTTGTGCGTCACTATCTAGCAAAATCTTTAAGTGAAAACAAGCACGAGTACAGGCTGGGTGGGGAATGGATTGAGAGCAGCCCTGAGTGAAAGGACTTGGGGGTGTGGGTTGATGAGAAGCTGAACGTGACCAGGCAATGGGTGCTTGCAGCCCGGAAAGCCAATCGTGTCCTGGGCCACATCAAAAGCAGCGTGACCAGCAGTCAAGGGAGGGAATTCTGCCCCTCCACTTGGCTCTCATGACACCCTACCTGGAGGCCCCAGCATAGGAAGGACATGGACTTGTTGGACTGAGTCCAGAGAAGGCCATGAAGATGCTCAGAGGGCTGGAGCACCTCTGCTATGAAAACAGGATGAGAGTTGGGCTTGTTCAGCCTGGAGAAGAGAAGGCTCTGGGGAGACATTATAGCAGCTTCCAGTGCCTAAAGGGGCTCCGAGAGAGCTGGAGAGGGACTCTTTGCAAGCATATGGAGTGACTGGACAAGGAGGAAAGGATTTAAAGTGAAAGATGTTATATTTAGATCAGATATTAGGAAGAAATTCTTTACTGAGAAGGTGGTGAGGGTGCTTGGAGAAGCTGTGGCTGCCCCATCCCTGGAAGTGTTGAACGCCAGGTTGGATGGGGCTTGGAGCAACCTGGTCTAGTGGAAGGTGTCCCTGCACATGGCAGGAGGGGTTGGACTAAGTGGTCTTTAAGGTCATTTCCAACCCAAACCATTCTGCTTCTATGATGTATAAATGAGGGTGCTGCTGGTAGCTTGATATTCTTGGATTTCTGAGCCTGGTGATATTTAGCAAGGTTATAATGCAAAGGAAGAACAACTCTTAGAGCTTTCTGCTGAGAAAAGAGGTTGTTAGAGCTTAAGGATGATTTAACAGAGCAAACTGACATTTTAAGAAGCACACTGCTATGTCATACATTTTGATCACTTTGATGGAGTTCTTCTGGATTATCTGTTGCGGTGACAATCCAGAACTCAAGTATAAAGCACGAAAAGGGCTAAAGCCATTAGAATACAGCTAGCTAACATTTTTTTTCCTGAAGGAATAAAACAGCCTAACCAACAACTTATTCCCTTGATGAGCATGACTGTACATCAGACTGCTTGAGTTTCCACAATAAAGTAAGAGGAAATACGAGAATGCTGTACTATGGTATTGCTAAAGTTGGATCAATGAGCATTTAAAATAAATTTATCCAATTAACTTGGCCTTTCCTTCTATTCTCAAGCTGTTTTCAGATCAGCCTTATCTCCTCTGTATTTGTCTTTGCTGTTGAGTACAAAACACATTTCTGTATCTAGATCCTCTGCAAATTATAATTACAATGTTTTTCCTGTTCAGTGGCTGATTAATAAATTCTAAAAAGAATGCTGTAAAAGTGACACAGTCTTTTATGGTTTGGTTGTTTAGATATTAACTAAGTATTATGAAATTCACAGATTTTCAAATTTCTGGAACACGCTCTTAGTTATTTTCAAGTACGTCTTTGTAGCCTCCAGTAATTTCATAAGCCAGAGCTCTCCATCTATTTAGTACTCCTAAACGAATCTTTCTTTGATGAATTTTTCCATTAGCTTTTGAATCCATGTCACTTTTTAGGGCATAATATGCACTGTTGCGTAATTATCATATTGGAAGATAGAATAAACGAGCGTTCCCTGCTCACCTTTTGCATTCCACATGTTCTTGTTTAGATCCTTGTCCTGTATGTTTTTTTTCTGGTCTGCTCCTTGTTTCTTGACTAATGATTTGCAGCATTTGACTTGCATCCTAGACTGATCCTGATCACCCACCGACATTTTCATAGATCTGTTTGTTTTAACCCAAACTCTGCCCCCTGAATGCTGATTGCTCAAAACCCATCATTCCCTATGTAAACTTCAGGGTCACTTCTTCTTTGTGCATCACTTTACCTGTGTTTACACTGGGCTCTTGTGTGACATTCCATCGTTCCCTCATCCATGAGGCTTTAGTCGCAAGACACTTGACAGCCACTTGAGCAAATCCCAGTGTCATTCCTTTCCTATCCCACATACTGTCTGCGACATGTGGCTCTTCTGTCTTTACTTCTTGTTAGAGCTGGTTACTGCCATTAATTTTAGCTCCACCAAAGCTGGTGGATACATTCGCTGGGATAGATGGGTGTCCCTCACGTGCTGTGGTAAATTCCCTTTCCAGGTGGTCTCTAACCTGTTGGTTTGATTTAGTAGTTGATAGTATTCATTTTCTACCTGCCAGCAGGACCAGAGATGCAGTCCTTTAGTTCAGGAAGATAATAATTTTGCTACAAGTTAAATAATAAATCATAAAATAAACTGCCATTTTGGGGTTCTTTTTATGATTCCTGCAGTTTTGCCACTAAACCTTGGGAGATTATGCCATCTGAAAAATTAGGTCACTCTATGGAGATACTTTGTCAGTGGTTTAAAAATTGGATATGTGAGATTTATGATTCTGAAAAACTAATGATCTCTTTTCTCAATGCTTTGTCAAATCCTGCTGGCCTTATGCTGCCCATAAGCCAGTCCAAGCCTTGATGTCTATAAGGGAATGTGTTTTGGCCATTAACAAGGTGTTGTTTTCATCATTTATTTTTTACACTGAATCTTGTCAGAACAATTCTGATCCAGCACATTTATTAGATTGTGTCTCTTCATGCCACTGATGCCACTGTGATAGTTTCCTGTGCCTGGTTGCAATAAAATTAAAAAAAAAAAACAACCCAAGGAGCAATGTATATATTTGCATAGATTGCTGGAAAAGGTGTTAGATAAAATATGGCTGTGTTTTTATGTTCTGAGAATGTCTTGAATTGCAACCTTAAGCCAGGTGATAAATTCCCTCGGTCAGGTATGGCTGAATAAGTTCTTACCTTGATAAGTCAGAATAAAGATGTGTGAGTGGTTGTTTGGAGAATTCACAAGGTGAGAGAAATATGAAAGTTAGTGGCTTTAGGAAATGCAGTGAAGGTGAGAGAGTGCATATGCTTTCAAAGCCTGGGACTGCTCTCACTTGTTTAGGTTGCATCTGTGATATAATGAGAATGCAGATTCATTCCATGGAAGGAAGAAACCAAAAAATCTCCCTTTCTTTTAGCAGTAAGCCAGTAACTTCAGGGAATATCTGTGTCCCCTTTTCTATGTGTTTGATGGAAATTTCATCAACACTATCGCTCACTTCATCTTGCTGCTAATAAATAATGTATCCCTGTGGAACCATAGAATCATTTTAGCTGGAAAAGATCTCCACGATCACCGAATCCAACCCAGCATTGCCAAATCCACCACTAAACCACGTGGAGCACTCCATCTACAGGGCTCCAGGACTTGTGACCAGCACTTCCCTGGGAGCCTGTTCCAATGCTTGACAATCCTTTTGGTAAAGAAATTTTTCCTGATATCCAACCTAAACCTCCCTAGCACAACTTGAGGCCATTTCCCCTTGCCCTGTTGCTTTTTACATGGGAGAAGAGATTCACCCTGACCTTGCCAAAACCTCCTTTCAGGTGGTTGTAGAGAGTGATAAGGATGCCCTTAGCCTCCTTTTCTCCAGGTTAAACACCCCCAGAGCCCTCAGCCACTCCTCACAGGAATGCCTTGCTATGATTTAGAAATACTTGAAGGGAGGTTTTTCAGAAGTACAGCAGGCAGGTGTGCCTGATGCTTTTTGAAAGCCAGCAGAAACAGAAAACTTTTTTGTCCTAAGTAATCAAAAAAACTCTTAATGCTGTGCCCATTTCTGGGCTTGCACCCTTGTGCTTTGGGAGTAGCACAGCATCACTTTACAACATGTGAAAACAAATTCATTTTAGCTTCAAATGAAAGACTCATTTCCTCCTTTGAGCTTTAGTGCCCCACATTGAGCTTTATCTGCCAGGACATTGACATGTAAGCATGTGAGCCCGCTTCTTTCTAAGTTAGTAGGATAGAATTGCAGTTGGTATAAGCCGCAATTAAATAAAGCTATGGAAAGGGAAGAGAGAATGTTATTAGTGGCCAGGGGATGTTTATTCTATTTTATTTTGTTTTATTTTAGTGGTTTTTGCTGTAGGAGTTGGAGCTGCTAAAATTACTGGTAATTTTCTCTCCAAATAAAGAGCTTTACAATTTATGTTTTAAATACTTTCCAAAGAATCTTTTCTCACATGCATTCTACTGCGTCTATAAATGTCAGTGAAACCAGTTTAAAACATCTAGCTAATAACTGCATTTTTGTATCACATCCTGATCAGGCTTTTTGCTAGGCAGATTTTCTTGCCATTTTTCAGTGCATCTCAAAAACTGTTGCACAATTTTTTTGTCCTTCTCTGTCTCCAGCTACTTTCAGACTGCTGGTCTATTTAATAATTAAACAATGTCGCAGCATCTACTTGTTAATAAGAGTATGAGAAACGTAGCGGTGATTTTCTGAGTCCTTATTAACAGAGAAGAACAGAGAAACATAGAGTGCATGAAAAGCATCCTAGAGAACATAAGGGCTATGAGGACTTTATAACAAAAGTCTCCTGGAAGAATCCTCCAGAATAAGATACAGCTTAAAATTCAGCAAAAGCTTTTTGCCAGTGCAGCCAGCTGACCTTCCTCTATCAGAGGACAGGGAGTCCTTAAGAAGGCACATGGACCTGTTGGTGTAGGTGGATTAGCAGGAGGGGTGGGAAACTCAGTGTAGAGGGAAAGGTGTTGACTCCCTCACTCTCCCTGGTTGTGCAAACAACCCTTTCCAGAGCGTGCCTTCGCCTTAGCGAGGGATTGTGGTGTGCCTTCTGCTGCACGAGGCACAGGTATGGCTGTGTAGTCTGTTTAAAGCTTTCTTCCACGCGCGCGAATGCTGGTGGGAACGCTGGAAGCTTGAGGCAGACTTCTGCACGGTGGGAGGCTGCTGGAGAATGTGTGTCAGTGAGGGCAAGTGCACCTGCTGCCATCATATTCAGACACTTGGTGCCAGTTCTCCCAGTTACTTCGTGCTGTCCCTTCTGTGACCCCCCTTTCCTTTCAAGTGTCTATGTAATCGTAAGAACTGCTCCTTATTGCTATTTCTCAAGCCAAAAGTTTCCTTTGAAAAGACTTTTCCTCAAAGAATTGTGACGACTAATGCAATCTTGAAGTCTTTCTCCTGCAATCAGCTCCTCGCCCATGACCTCTCCTGCTTGTTCTATGGAGAGTTTTGTGTCCTCCATCAGCCTTGCACAGACTCTGTGACATGTGGCCCAGCTGTATTCCACATCCACTGAGTGCCAGGCTTCAGCTGGGTGTCGGCTGCCTGGAATCATTAACACTGAAATCAGGGAAAAGAGCAGCAATGATTTGAGAGGCTGTAGTGGTTTTGCTTGCATCTCTTACCTTCTGTGAGATAAGAATTAGGAGAACTGCCAAGCAGGCTCCATAACATTGTTCATAGTTAAATGTGTTTTCCACAAAGGTGTGTTCAGCTTTCTTAAGTGGCTCAACAGAGCTGTCAGTACTCAGATCAGCCAATTGATTGGTTCTGTCGAGTCTGGAGGAAGTTAAAGTAGCCCCTTGCAAAAACATCACTTCCGTAGCTGATGGAGTTCTCCTTAACTAGAAACCAAATCTATGCTAAGCCACGACATAGACGTTTCAGGAGACAGCTCAGGGCAGCTTGAGGAGATGTGATGCATGAGATCAAGCCTCCTATGGGAATGAAGTAAACAGGGGCTTTAGGGACACAGCAAATACTGTCCTGGTGTATGTACTCATGGTATGTTACTCAGCTATTAGATGCTTGTGTAGCATTTCACATAATGACTGTTCTTTATTAAACAGCACAGACCAAGCAAGAGCTTGAGCTGAGTAGGTGTCAGCGTTTCTGTAGGATTCTCTCCTGCTGCTTGTTGAAGAGGCTCTGTGTTTGAGTAAGGGTTGAGGCTGTACCCATCCGGACAGATTTTGTGTCTGGTTTTGAAAGTACAGCTACATCCATTCATTCAGACTTGCAGAACTGTAATGGAAATTTATCAGCTCGGCCACAAAGACTAATCTTCTAGCTTTAGCAGAATGGAATACTAATGGCAATTTACTCGTCCATCAAAAATAATTACTCATCCCAGCTGAGCAGGCAAGAAAAATTTGCAAGACTCAATTAACTACCTGCGCTGAGGAGAGTACATGGTATTCTTGTTGCAAAGCACTTTGATTCTTACTGGAGCTGCATAAATTAACCACTTCAGTGCTTTCCAAGAAACCCCACGGGTCAGAACTCAGATTCCTTGACACCTTTTGGACTGTTAAGAGTGGCTTACGCTGAGGAGCAGGTAATAGAAAATGTTTACATCAGGTAATAGGAAACGTCTACAGTAGCAAAGTAATTGCTAGCAGATGCACTCGTGGCAAATACGTAATGCTAAATGATACATAGTAATAAATGAAGTGACACAGTATAAAAAGGAGCAGCACTTTACCAAATCTTTGTATGATATTTTAGTGCTCACTTAGCCAGTGTGGAGCCACTCATGGAACCGAGACCCACTGAAGCAAAGCACAGCAGCGAGGACTGGTGTGGAGCCAGTCCAGAGGTGCCCGTGAAGAGGTTAATTACGCGGAGAAGCTGTTCTCACATCTTGCTACTGTGCCTCTGGAGTGCGTGTCCTGGTCCTCCCTGCTGCCCACCACAGGCCAGCCTTGGGGGAGATGGTGACATTCCCTCTGCTTTTGTTCTCCTTTGGAGAGAGCTGATGAGGAGACACAATGCTGTCCTGAGTGGCGTGCTGAGGAGATGCAGATGGATTTTAGAATTTTAACAGTGTGATCTTCTCATCATCAGGGTTGTGATGAGGGAAGTTGCTGGATTACAGAAGGGCAAAGTTTCTGGTGAATAAACCACAAATTTACCCACGTGCCATGGGCCTTCCTTGTGGCTTCTGTAAGCCAGCTAGGGATGTTCCTGAGAAATGGGGGACCAGTGGTCATCACCTGTGGGGACACAGCATCAGATGCGTTTGTGCCTGCCTTTGTGAGGGAGAAAGATTGCTTGAGCTGTTTTCTAGACCCTTGCAAATACCTCAGCAGCTTAAAATTTTGTTCCAAGTTGCTGCTTCCCACTGCTGCAAAGGTAAATGTTCTCCAGATAGGTAGCTCAGGGTCTAATTTCTGACAAAGAGGAGATTAGTTCAGGATTTATGTAATGAAGTGCTGGATGCAGGGTAAATTGAATAGCTCCATTTGTTCAGACATAAAGCACAAACTACCTACAGTCTGAGTGACTGTCCTTTAAATGTCAGGGGGACATGGGTCATTGTGGAAATACTGCAGGTTTGAGTCACACAGTTAAATAGAAACATGAAAATCAAGAAGCAAAGGGGGCTGTCAACTCATCAAGCTCATCACTTCGCTTGTACTGAACATGCCCTAAGACCCAGAGCAGTGTCTGTTGGCTGGGCTGACACTTCACCATAAAATCAGCTCAGTGCAAATCTCGAAAGGTACCAACTAAATATAAATGTGAAAGGCTCTGATGACATAAATGCATTCAAAAATCCTTTTTTTTTTTTTAAACTATGCCTGGGTAGGGATTCAGAATATTTCTGAATAGTCTAAGAAAATAAAATGACTATCACTGAAAAAGACCATGACAGGAAGACTTTAGAGTGTTCTGACATTTTTTATAGTCAATACTGAGACAGTATGCAAAAAAAAAAGGCAAATTAATAAAACATTTGCTTCTTGAAACAAAAACCTTCCATCTATATTAAAACCCGTAGTCCACCCACCAGTTAATTAAGCCTACAGCAACATAATGACCATTCAGCATTAAGCACTCTGAATTAGGTAACAAATTTGCTCAGCCAGCCACAGGCATTAAGTAACCATACATACATAACTTCCGCTAGTCAATAAATCAAAGCTACACAAAATCATTGCTCACTTTTCTACACGTATTTTCTTCTCTGAGATTTCTTCTTTCTTTCCAGTAATTGTGAGCATTAAAGGCTTTTCCAGAGTGTGTGTTGAAAGGGCGTCATTGAGATGAGAGAGGAAACATGAGCCAAGACTCAAAGGGATGGTCTGCTCCAGTCCTGCGAGAAGGGACTTACAGCTCCCATGCCTCTCTTTCTTTCAAATGGATAGAGATTCTCCTGCAGGCCAGGCAACTGCTAATTGTGAATAAATTAGTCCTTGTGCTCCATTTCAGTGTTTATACAGTGTTGATCAGTGCACTTAATTTCTCAGCTGCTTTTTTTTCACCCTTCAAAGAGTAACTATCAGTTCCTTCCATCTTGGAGAGAGTAAATACATTGCAAATGGTGAGGCAGTCAAATACGAGAGAACTGAAGCCAAACAATTCCCCAAAATTATAGGAATACTAGATCATGACCTGTGTGTTACAGTCAACCCAAAGGCCTGCTCACAGGCACCCTCAGCTCATCAGTCATCTCCTCCATGAAATGCTTGGTACTCATTGCATCACCCATGAGCAGGTACGAGGTGAGGCCTCCTGGAGAGTGCATCGCACTGAGCTCACCTTACAGGGACTTGGTCTTCTGCCTTAAAACCTGGGAGCTGTCTCGTGTCATATAATGTCAGCCTCTCCTGTTTGAGCATGGCTGGGTCGTCCCTTCAGACTGGGCAATGAAGTTTTACCACAGAAAAGTAGCTACTGGGAGGCAAGTTGTGACCTGGAGAATTGTCCTTGCCACCAGGTTTTTCATTTTTCTTAAATCAGACATTTATTCCTAAGACTTCCCTTGAGCAGAGGTCACTGGATGTTGTCTGTCAATACGTGAAGTGCAGGCAACGATGTGTTAGAGTTTTCTTGTAAAAAAAAAGTCTAAAAATTTCCAAATAGTTCTGTTGAAACTCCAGAATAAACTTCTACCACTTCTTCTGCTTTCTATGCCACTCTAAGAAGTAGAGAAATACAAAGAACTCAGTTTTAAAGGTTGCATCTAAAGAATTAAAGCAATAAAAAAATATGTACAGGGTAGAGATGCCGGTAGGGACCAAGTCAGTGAGCAAGAGGAAGGATAAAAGAGCTGTAAAAAATAGATAGCAAATTATCTATCTGTAGCAGGCAGAAAAATAACATGAGGTGTAGAAATATTTAGAGATAAACTCTTTACGAATATTGATCCGTATTATTCATGCTTTCTAAAAATGTGCTGGGAAAAAGAAGAGTCCTGTCTTTGTGAAACCCAGTGTTCGGAAGGGGAAATGCAGGATGGAGAAAAAGTGCCTGTTGTATACACAGTTGTGTTTCCTGTATTCTATCATGGAATCTAGTCTCAAATGATTTCTAGCCCTTAATTCGTAGCCATAGTGTCTTTTGGATTAGGGAAACAAGACATCTCATCAAGAAGAATCCAAATGCAAAATCAGGTACCTGTAGAAACAATGACTCCGGAAAGCCAGAATTTATGATTCCAATAAGCTCTGTATAGCAGTTCTTGCAAATTAGACAAAATGCAGCCATCCAAGACTGCCAGTTTATCAGGTCAATTGGAAAGTGCATCACTTGCCCAAGCCCCATCCAGCACCAGCTGGATTTGAGTCTCTGCCAAATCTCTTCAGACAGTCGTGGTATGTGAGCAAAACCTCGGCTGATTGGGTTTGCAGCACAAACCCAAAATGAGTTTGTCACTCTTTTAAATTCCCACATACACTGGTGGAAAATTGCTGGAAAATGAAATAAAGAAACGACAGAAGCAGTTTAGTTTTCTGTCAGCTCCGAGGTGCAGACAGCCTTATACAAATATGATACACAAGCAAGCTCATGTCAGCGTGTCCTGGTTTCAGCTGTGATGGAGTTCATTTTTTCTCAGTAGCTGGTGCAGGGCTGTGTTTTGGATTCAGTATAATGTTGATAACACACTGATGTTTTGGGTTGCCAAGTAGTGCTTACCCTAAGCCAAAGAATATTCAGTGTCTCATGATCTGCCATGAAGGAAGTGCAAAAAAAGCTGGGAGGGAGCACAGCCAGAACAGTTGTGACCCCAACTGTCTAGAGGAATATTCTATACCAGAGAACCCCATGCCCAGTGTATAAACTGGGTGAGTTACTCAGGAGAGGGGCCAGTTATGATTCAGGGACAGATTTGCCATCGGTCAGCAGGTGGTGAGCGATTGTATTATGCATCATTTGTTTCTTTTAAGTTTTACTTCTCTCCCTTCTTCTTCATATTTTTATTATTACTATTACTACTACTACTATTATGTTAATATTATATTTTACTGAATTTCGGTTGTTACACTGTTCTTATTTCAACCCATGGGTTTTACTTTTTTTTTCTGATTCTCCTCCTCATCCCACCAGGTTGGGGTTAAACCACAACATGGCATAATCTGGCATCAAAGAGAGGGTGCTCCGATAGGAATGGCCCATGGTTGGTTCTGTTCCTGGGTCTCAGTAGTCTCCTCACAGGAGAGGGGGTTCTCTGCTGATTTGCCCCCGCCCTTGGCTTCTCAGGTAGTTTGAGCTCAAGGTGCCCATCCTAGAGCTGCTGATCCCCACATGAGAACAGTGGGAATCTGCCAGACTCCTGGCAAGGCATACGGATGCTTGCCATTGCCATGCTGCAGCTCCACATTGCCATGCCACACTGTAGCTGCTATGTCTAATGTTGTTTAAATGTGGGCCTAGCACATCGTGGCACTGGCTTCTTCTGGACCTCAGGGCATGGTCCAAGTTCTGTTTATGCACTTAAAATTAAAAATAAAAAAAACCATAAAGACGTCAGCAAGATCTTTTTTCCTGTTTATTATAAGGTTAGGTCCTGCTCACTTTCAAAGTGGGTCCAAGAACACACAAGTGTGTCCTTGGTACAGCATACACAAATGTATTCTGTGTTGTCACACAAGTGTGACCCACACAAATGGGTCCTTGAAACACGCTTTGTATATTTATATGTATAAGACTGTGCACATAGTGAGTTATTTGGAACAGCTTCTCTGGAACAGCCCTTTCTGGAGTAACTTCTAAGCAAGCCCTTGTTACTTGATTTCATTCTGCCGTGCTCATACCTGCCTTTTCTTTAGCCTCTTTCCAGAAGCCACTTATAATTGGAGAGGGTGCAAAAGATGCAGAATCCAATGGATTAGCACTGCAAATACTCAGTTTTAGTACTAAGCTGGGCTCCAGCTGCTTTCTCAGATCTCTGCCCAGGTTTCAGGCACTGGAGAGAAACAGGGGAGCAGAAGGTGTACGGTGTACATGTTTTCACATCAGAGCATTACTCCTGAGAGGAGTGCTGAGCATTTTATTATTTATTTCCAGGGGATACATTGAGAGGAAAAGACACAAAGTTTCTCAAATGATGGGGGCCCAGTTTGTGACACAAACTGGAACGGGATGTGGGGTCACACCTCTCACATGACACCGAGTGACTTACATAAGGAAACCCGGGTGATTACAAACAGGTGTCACATCACTTTTTCTATTAAAGTGATCAAATGGGTTGAAATCCCCAAAGATTAAGTTATTGAGGTTTGTGCTCGGGGCTACATAGCCCAATTGCCTGCAGTCTCAGGAGAGGGGGAGCTTTGCACAGGAAATGAACTCTGGCCATCTGAATTTTCTTTAATAATTGCCTCAAAGTCTATTATGTGTGCACCACATCAAATAATTACAGGTCTCCTCTTTTTTTTTTTTTAACTTGTTACCTAGGACTATTTGCTTGCAAAATCAAGCTTAGTTGTTTAGTCCTTGAACTGTTTCTTCCTCTACTTCTACTGCATTTAGGGATTTATCACTGGTCAGAGTAAAAGTGCATGAAGCAGTAGTCTTAAAAGTAGAGTGATATGTGAATTGGATGAACAATAGCATGAAGTCAGGCTGTTTCCTGCAGTGTGGATTAGTGGAATAAACCAATTTTTGGTGTTCACAGGTTTTAAAAAATGTTCCTTTCAGCCGTTTTCAGGATCATCTTTCATTTCGCATAGGGCAAGGATGTTTATTGGAAACAAAGCATTTTATTTCCCAGTGATGAACTATCAGTCAGTGAGTTATTCCTGTGAACCCAGTGGGTTTTTTGTAACCTTTTGGAACCCTCTTTTGCTTCTTCATGCTGCTCTCCAGACTTCGCAGTGATTAGGCTTCCATCTCCCTGCGTGTGAATGAAGGTCCAAGTTAATTTTCCTTATTATTTTTCAGAACTGATGAAACCCAGGAGCAGTTTTAAAGGCAGGAGATGCCCTTCCCCCAGCAGTATGCCAGTGCCCTTGTCTTACCACCCCGGGTTGTTTGAGAGCCCAGTTTGAAAGCAAATACCTCCTCTGGAACGCAATCCCAGGCAGCAGCTCCCATTAAGCGGTGGGTGGTAAATGAGGCTCTGATTCACAGCCCTGCTGGGTGCTGCTGCTCTGCTACCAAAGGGTGGGAAATAACAGCCAAGCACAGGATTTTCCCTTGCAATCAAACCCTTTCCGACTGGCTCTAATGGATACGTGCAGGTGCAGTGGAGCACGTGGATGCTTGGAGAGAGCTTCGGATTTCCGTTCCTGTGTCAGGCTGGGGTTCTTGGGTTGCAGCGTGTGGGTGTGTTCCAGTAAAATCCATCACCGTGTTAAGTAGTCGAAGTGATTGCTTTGCATGTGAAGTAGCAGCACTCACCTTTTGGCGTCAGGTAACATCCCAGCTATCCATGAATGCCCAATCCCAGTTCCCCTGTAATTAAGCTGTTCCGTTTCAGCCATAAATACGGTCTAATTACGGTATTTTGTAGCACTGCAGCCATCGGACTGCAGTCCTTCTGCAGGTGTGCTGCAGGAAGCCATGGAAATGCAGCTGCCACGAGAGTGTCTGGGAGAGCAGGGCCCAAATTACTCAGGCTGCATAGCAATCAGCCTAAATTGCTGTCGGTTTGATGGGAAGGACAAATAAGTTGACAATAACACATGGCTGTATTGACAGACAGCCTTTCCCCACAGCTGTAAAAGCTGAATAGCAAAAGGTAGCTCAGGACTCCAGTGCGGAGCCTAACAGTTAGATTGCCAGTTTCTGTTTTATTTCGCCACCAAATGCTATTATATTTGACATTTATGCGTGTTCACCACTATAATTTTGATTTGTATTATCGAAATAAAGAATGGTATGTGAAAGCCACAAATGATAGCTCATTTAAGTGCTTTCTGTGTGGCTTTGGCTCATCATGTTTTTTGACTTACAAAAGACTTGGCAATTACACAACTGGGCCCAGTGAGGGAAAAAAAAACCCGAACCACAACACACTTTTGGATCAGATTTTTAAATTAGTTGCATTTTCTTTGCAGTGGAATTGTGTGGGCTGGTAGGGCAGGTTCCCAGGTGGGATATTTCTGTGACATGATGGTTCTTTGGTATTTTCTAGTGTGGGCAAAAATTTACATAAGGTTCAGGTCTCAGAGATCAGACTGTTTCAAATGGTAACATGAAGAATTTGGAAAGAGAGGAAGTTGAGCTGAGGCACAGAATAACTTGCAGCAAGTAAGTCACCTAAAAGACAACAAAAAACCCCACTATAAATACGTTAGGAACATGTGAAAGGCAAAAAAAGTGAAACCAATTACATAATGTGGAAAGAAAAAACAAGATGGCTGAGAAAAGGCTGAAATTTTTATTCTTTATTTCAGCCTTCTGAAAGAAATTTTTGACCCTTTAATTAAAGTGGTTAAATTTAACAAGGAGACAGATGACCTGGAGAAAAGAGGGGAGGAGAAAACACTATAAAACATACAGATAAGTCAAACATTTTTAGTTTAGGAGTGTCTGGCTAAAATCACCTGTGAGAGTGAACCACACTTGGGGAGTGAACCACGAGGAAGGAAGAAGCTTGAGAGAATGGTCAAGCAGTCAACTGACTCCAATAGCCCAAAGGAGAATGGATCTATTCATTAATAACCCCGTGGAGCATAATAAGGAGATAAAAATAGACCCTGTGGATTTGTCACGTATAAATTGTGCCATCCCTGTAAAAGGATAGGATCTGCCAAGTGGGTAAAATGTGGTAGGTGTGACTTACCTTGAATTCAGAAAGGCTTTCAACACCATTCCAAATGGCACTTCCCAAAAGGTGTAGAGGAAAATGCATTAGGGTACAATCATCTCAAACTGGATTTAGAGATGCCTGAAAAGCAGTAAAATAACCTATTCATGGTTTGCTGTAGAGCTAGGAGAGCTTTCACTGAAATGTACCCAGGCATCAAACCTTGGGCCTTGTTGTCAATATTTTCACCAATTCAGCTGATGGAGGAAAATCTGCCCTTCTGACATTTCCTGTTGGTGCCAGCCTGGGATGGGTTACGGACACTGCAGAGTACAGGATAGAATACAGAGTGGCATGGGCCTGCTTGTCAAAGAGCCTAAAATCATTAAAATACAGTTAAATAAACCAAAATACTACCTAAAGGACTGAAGGGAATCACATGCAGAGATATAAAATGGGGAATATTTCGCTGGGCAGCACGGAAAGAACTGGTGTTAGATCATAAATTAGATAGACATTGTTAATGCTGTTGTAAAGATGTAAGGAATTTCTTGAGGGAAGTTTTAATAAGAAAAACATTAATAGAATGTGGGAAATAGTTATTCCGCTATAAATACTTTCTTTTGTGATTTGAGTTCCAGTTTCAGAACTATAAGTACAGATCAAAAAGAATCCAGAGGAAAGCAAGAGTGACAAGATTTCAAAACTAAACAAAACTAAACTAAGCTTGTTTGAAGGCTGAATTTGTTTGATTTAAAAGGAGAGGATTTCAAGGCATCTCCAGTCCAGAAGAGCTTCTTAGAAAATGAAGAGTAGTGAGTCAGAAGCTGAATAAGAGTGAATAGACTTTATTTTCAGTAAGAAAAAGATAAGTTTATTAGCAGGAAAAAAAAGTGATTCTAAGAATAATTAAGCTTTTTGAAAAGCTTGAAAAAACCCTGCAGTTGTTGATGCCTGATGCTCAATGATTGTTTAGTGACAGATAACTAAAAAAACCAAAACGCTGTGCAACTATACGTATTATGGTGCCTGTAATTTTGTATACTACTATTGCATAATAAAAATATAATGCCTAACATGAAACTTGAATTGAAATAATTTAACAAGGGCAGTTTGCACCACAGGCTTCCAGACGGTAATTAGCTGTGTTCTGTGCCATTTTCCTGTGAGCCTCTGGGTGGATGTGTGTGAGTGGAACTGTGCGGTGCCAAAGATGGTGACTGAAAACCTGGTCCTGCTGGTATCAGTGATCAGTTCTGGTGCCTACTTCGAAGGGAAACTTGTACCAAAAGGAGTAGAGAAAAGAAATGAAATGCAGCCAGTTTGGAACTTGCAGATAACAGGAAGCCACCACAGCTATGCCTGAAGTCTCCAGATTCGATACCCAGTATAAACACGCATGTTTGCAAAGCCTGGGCGTGCAGAGATGCACCAGGCTGGGCAACACAGGCCTGTTTTCCCAGCAGCTGGCAGGAGGAGTGTAGCAGGTTGAAAAAACTAAACCACTACAAGGAATTAGCTGTCCTTCATAGCAGGACATGTGAAGGGTATTGGAGAATGATCAGCGCTCGCAGTCTCTGCCTGCTGAAATGTGTAGAGGTCACAGGCAATATTTCAGTGAAGCTAAAGATCTAACCTGAGACCCCACACAGGGACAGAAGTGGTTTTATTTCCCCCCTATATACAAGGAAGGTGTGATGCTAGGTTTAAAGGACTTTAAAATATCTCTATGCCCTCAGTAGAGAAGATACTGTTAATAATTATCAGGAATATCTACAATTTGCATCCTACAGATGTCTTACAAAGAGAGGTTTTCTGCGAAAGGTGCATCACCGGTCCCTGGTGACTTCAGCAAACACTGAAACACACACATTTTTGTGGGGAAAAATAAAGAAAACGGTTCTGATCCAAAATAGGTTTGAATCCGAAATATTTCATTTGATCAGTAAATGAAAAAAACTACAATCAGTTCTGTCATTCTTTTGGTCCTAGCTTCAGACTGCAATATTGGTTACATGTTGAGAAAGTGATGGGGTTTATGACATCTTAAAGACGGAAAACTAATTCCATTTGTAGACTGTCCCTTTCTTAACATTCCTGTTTATGAGAAAAACAAATGCATAACACAGCCGAGATCTTTATATGGCGGAAATTGTGTTTGAAATTGAAATGCATTCCATTTCATAAATGATATGATATCCTGAAGTTTAAATAGGAACTTGAAAATTAGTTAGTTTCATTCTCTTACTAGTAAACTTTAAAAAATAAAATACAATACCCTTGAAGGACACATGATTCAGAGCCCTGGAAGCAGAAAGCCTCTATGGATTTGGGTCATGCACTCAATCATTTCTTCTAAACTTAACCACAGATATGAGAAACACCCCTGGTGTTTCTGGTTCTTTATACATTAAAGCCTGGATCTAAACTCCATACTTTTGTCACAACTTGATATTGAGATATAAATCACTGAACAGAAATCTCTGTAAAGCCTCATTATAGAAGGGACTTGTGTTAGTATCATTGCTTGAGTTGTTGATTTACTGCGTCCTCATCACTGAAGTTCTCAGTCTACTAAATGTATTCCACATGCATCAAGAGAAGTTGGTATTTATGAAATCAAATATACTGAAATGGACACAGTTGTGCCTTTCCCAAATGTAGTTTGATCTTGATAAATCAAGGAATTGTAACATGCATTTGTCATCATAAGCCCAGCAAGGGGAATTACTCATGTCTGAAGATGGGCTTCTGTCCTTTTGAAATCCACAGGATTTAAGCTCCTGCCTAATTCTGTTAATTTGTGCTTTAATTTACCTGCAAGCAAGCCATGGTTCAATAGTTGTATTTTAGTGTATTAAAAGAATAGGCTTGCTTTTGTTTATATTATTATTGCTATTATTCTTTGGAGCCTAAAAGATATTTAAACACACATGTGGTCTGAAATATCCAAAACGGGCTCTAAAATACAGAGTTTCCAATCTCCTTTGGTAGAACAAGTAATAAAGAATGTTATTTCATAGCTTTGTGACAGAAGGAACTTGATTCCTCTTTTATTATATTTTCTTCATTCAAGGGCATGTTCAGATGAAAGAGGGATTTTATAAGGTTTTTCAGTGCTATTGATCAAAATAAATGCAGGCATGGGCATTTTTTTCCCTATCTGCCACTAGTCAGAAAAACACACACACATCAAATTGGAAGCACTTTGGCCATACTGATGTATTTACTTCTACTCAGGTGTACCCTGTACTTTCTGTAGAAACAAAGTGGAGAAAGCTTAAGAAAAGGAAAATGAGGAAGAGTATTTTCTTGGTTCGAACTTGAAAGTCCTTACTTCCAGCATGAAATTCTCATTGTGGTCTGAACAAGATTGAGTACTTTGTCCCTCCTCTGAAATAGGAAAGAATTTCTTTATTTCTGTTTGTAAACTCTTTTTATCACTCGAGGTTTGTCACTCTTACTGTGGAGAGCATTCTTAGACCACTCTTTTATGACTCTTAGTGGTCAGGGTACAGAAATGGTTGCAGCACCATTAGAAACACACAGATCTCACTTTTGATGTTTGCATTCAGAGCATAAGCACAATAAAAAATCAAAATAACTAAAGTACAGATTATGGCAGATACTTAATTTGGAGAGCTGTACTTCATGCCTCATAGCTTGATGGTAAAGAAATATTTTTTCTAAAATTCTCAGCATAGTCTTACTCCATCAAGAATAAAGAATTCCTTCTGAAAGAAGAAAATCACAAGGAAAACCACAACAAACCACAGCGGGTTCCACTTCAGTGAAACAGACATCTGAAAAGCTTCTGAAATTCATACAGCAGGCACTTATAGGGTAAAATGTGATCAAGACACTCTGTCATAGGCTCATATTCATGCATTGCGCACCTATCAGTTCAGTTAACCTCTCTCTGATGAAATAATTATGTTGAGAGCATGATGATGTGCTGTTTTAAGTCTGCCACTGCTGATGGCTTATTATTTTGTCTACTTCAACTTAAAAAGGTGCAAAGAATGTGCAACCAGTATGAACAAACCTCTGGTCCCTCTGGAAGAAAGTCTAATGTACCAGATTTTCTCCCACAGCCTGACTGGAATTTCTGAAGAGGAAGAACAAGTGTGTCTTGGAAGCAAAAAGTGAACTCCAAATTTTGCCCTGTGCAGACTCCTCATTTGAGCTGTGAAATGATTTTCCTGTGTGTTCCAGAGAAGCCTGGGCTATCCTTGGACAGCTGCTCAGAGAAGGATCTGACATCTCTTGTTCCACACCTGGTCTTGTGACAGATTTGCCAAATTTGGGACTTAGAAGTATTTGTATCTGCTTCACCCAGACAGCTCCACTGCCTATTGACTTGAGCTGGCTTTTTTACCTGACTGGATTTACCCCACTTGGATTAGCTGGCCCTTTCTGTTGTACTTGTTTGCCCTAAAATCTATAAACCATTTTAAAAAGTAACTTTCCTGAGAGCACTTTGTATCTTTCAGCATAATTACTACACCTAAAACAAGAACTGTGGTGAGACAAATTCACCCTTATGCCTTCTGTTTGTAACCCATGTTGTATTGGCAGTCAGCACATTTCCCACTTTGATGTTGCTTTTAAAGATGATCAAGTATCTTCAAGGCTTTGGAAAGTCATGAAGATGGCAACTTACAACAGAAGGAGGAACTCTGCCTTGTTTGGGGATTTTCATTATATTCCAACTCTACTATAGTGCCCATTGTTTTTAGTATCTTTGAATGGGTTAGGTGATGGTCAGCATTTGTCTCCATGGGAGGAGATTGAGCTAAACCTTACAGCATTTCTGACAGCTGCCTGCTTACGAAGAGCAGTGGCTCATAAATCCAGATTAGGGCAGTGGAACGTTTTTTCCTTCCTTCCCTCTTCATCTGGTGATGAACAGGGCCTGAGTGGGAACTGCACTGAGACAGTCTGCCTTGAGTGAAGGGGATGTTTAAGAAACAAAACCTTCAGCCCCAGTTCAGTGTAAATGCTCTGAGTGAACTCATCAAAGAAGCTGGCAGCTAGATAAAGGCATCTCACGCTATACAACACTTCAGTTTTTCTTCTCTGGTTTATAGATGTCAGATCTTGTTTCTTTGATGATTTTCTTCTAGTTCTCTCCATCTCTGGTAGTAACAGCTGAGAAGGATGAAATCTGCAATTTTTTCATGGTCAAGGAAGACAGTGGCATTTAATTAGAATTAGAAAAGACAAGAACACCATTGTGCTTTGGGTTGTATTTTTACCGAGCATTAAAGTCCCGGTAAATGGCATGTCCTTGGGTTAAATACAAATGTTTCCAGAACAGGAAAATCTTGGCTGCCAGAACCATTAGTCCATGGGCATGGTATCTTAATAAAGCAGTCAAGGTCATTGTTTACCCATCGGTATTCCCAAAATACAGCCTCTAAATTACCTTCAGGTGAAAGCCAATATAATTTTTTAACTTTTTCAACAAAGACCCTACCGGGCTTCGTTCTGTACAAGCACAGAGCAGACAGATGGTTCCTGCCTTGGAGAGCTGGACTCTGAGACCTTGCAGTTCTCCTGGTGACTTTCTGTGTTTTCTCTGGTTAGGACATAAGCACTGGCAGGCCAGGAGACCTTGTTAGATCCTCCTTCCCCCAGGTTCCTCCATATGTATGAAACATTCAGCAGAGAGTCGGACTTTTAAAATTTTTGGCCTGTTTTTTCACAGCCCAGTGCTACTTTATAAACTCAGACTCTGAATGGGGCCAAGTCAATGCAATCCTTCCTTGTTATTGCATCCTATAAAAGCTCTATCAATTTTCTGGTGTGTTATTCCTCATCCTTGGACAAACTGGCCTTTCGGATGGAGGTTGAAACATTCAATACATAATCCACTATTCAAAATTACTCTTTGATGTTGAGTAAATGGTAAGGTCTGCAACTGTACTGCTTCATGTTAATAAAACAAAGACATAATATTAGCAGACTTGCTATCTTTTATTAATCAATTAGGCCTTATTCTTGTCTCTAAATAGACTAATTGTTTGTGTGGGCTGGAAACATATAAAGGAAGTGATTTGCACTTTGTTGTGGAGAAGAAATTCTCTCCCTAGCTTTCCCATGCTTTCTGCTTGAGTTGGCCATAAAGTTTTATACCTTTTCCAAACTAACCACTTAATTTTTGTTCCACTGTTCTGGTCTTCTTTCCTTGCTCTCTGTCATCACCTCTCTGGAGCAGAGAAAATGTTGGTTTATGCCTTTTCCCCTTTTTTCAGATTTATTGGAAAAGAGGGAAAGAGAGGAAGAAGGGAAGAGAAAGTAAAGGGGAAGATTAGGAAGAGGGTAGGACAAAAGAGAAACTTTATAATTCACTATGATTTTTTCTAAAATCTTGACTTTTGTCTGAAAAATGAACACAGGAAATACATTTTTTAAAAATGCCCACTACTTAGTGGTAATGTTTTAGTGGATTTTTTTTAAGCTCTGTTGTGGATTTTTTTTCTTTGATTTTTCTTTCTATTTTTTATCTTTTGAGGTGTTTCAAGTTTAGTATATTATGTATCTTTCCAGCAGACACCACTCTGAATCCTAGTTTTTTACTCACTCTTGGGCTGTAGAGTACCAAAGTGCAGAAGGTGCTTCCCATACTTCTCTATGTGTGTCTGAATTAAATGCAGATTTTCATTTTACTGGTGCAGAGTCTGCATCATTTGCCTTTTGTTTCTACCACACCAGCATGGTAGGATTTATTAAGGCCAGGATTGTGCCTGTCAGGCTTTTTTTTATCAGCTTGTTATTCTTAATTTCAATATCTTCTCTATCTTTCCCTATTTTCTGCCTGTTTCTCCAACACTGCCCAGTTTTTTGAGTGCTTATTCTTCCTTGGTGGCTGCCATGCTCTTTTGCTGTCCTGATATCTGCTGCCTCCATTTGCTCATCTAGCCCCAAAAGTCGAGTTCCTTCCCTGCTTCACCTTCCCACCTTCCCTTTCAGCCTCTCCAAGTCACGGATCTCCCTGCACTGTGCTGGTTTCCCCAGGGAGCAGTGTGATGCCTGGTCATGGTGTTCGATTCATCAGCACTGGTACACACTGATAATTAAGGGGTTAGTAAAGTAATGCACTGCTGAGTGTAAAGGATGTCAGATTAAAGGTTATGCAATGAACTCAATTAAACTGACAGTGGAGAGCTGGGGAGGCAGGAGTTCAATTTCTTATCCCAACTGGCAGTTCTTTTACGTCCCTAGCTATTATTAAAGAGAAAAAAAAGCTAAACCCTGGAGACATCCCTAACTGCCAGTGCAAATATTCTCATGAAAGTACAATAAAATCCTTAGCACGTAGATGGGACTAAGCAGTGCACTTGACAGTCCTTAATCCTGTTGACTTAAGGCATTCTCTGAATATTCGTTTTACATTTCCGTAAGAATGTCTGAGACGTGGGACAGGAGATTTTCTGTCAAAAATGGTACGTCAGCATCAAATCCATTTTGCAGCTTGCAGACGTAGACTGTACTGGAAGTAAACAGAGGGATTTGGGAAGATAAGAGGAAACACCTTAGATCCAATTACATATAAAAGAAGTAACCTCAAAGTCAAGCTATTTTGTAAGTCACAAACAGTATGTCAACTTTTAGCTTCTCCATGCTGTAGCTGACCATAGGAGTCACCATTAATATAATCACATTTACAGATGTTAGGGGCAGAAAGGATTATCTTATCTGAATTCCTGCTTGCAAAGGTCATTAAACTCTGACCTGACATCCTTGTATTCACCCCAATGACTTCCAATACAGGTTTTAAAACATAGCGGGGAAAGCAAAACTAAGGAATGAAAATACAGATGTAGCGTAGCTCCTTTGTAGCGGCCTAAGTGCTAAAGTTCTAGAAAAAGAAATGCTAAGTAGGTAAGTCTGGTTTGTAGTTGTAAGTATGACCGTGTATCCTTCCGATGTGGTGTTGTGGATGGACAAAAAATGTACTATCCTTTTAAACATGATTTATTTTTTTCTATTTTCTTACAGAATTTTAACAGGAGTTGGGAAATAGGGTAGTTTTCTGGTCATTGCAGTCTTCCTGGATGCCTGCTCTGAAAGCCACTCCATGCCATATGTGTCAGCCAATTTGGTAATATTATTAGGTTCTGGAGAGGGATTAAATTCACAGATTAAGACACATAAATATCAGTGTCTGCAGGACTGTCTAAACTCCCATTACACCCTGTGCATATCTAGCCAATACAGCCAATTGTGCCTAGAGAAATAACGATGATTTTCAGGTTAATATAGGTCCTTAATTTTAGGTATTTTAATTTGCAATTTGACTTCCACGCTTGGTGTCCCACCACAACCTGATGACAGTCCTTAACAACCAGGCACGGACTTCCTGGAGGAGCTGTGGAAGTTTTAGCCTTGTTTCCACCCCACTGTACCCACCTGTGGGTCTGTGCATTTGCCCCGTCTGTATCAGGTGCCACATTTAGGGAGCTGCAGGGTAGCTCTGAGAACAGCATACCAATCACATCGGGGATGAGGAGCTGGAGAGCTCAAACTTTTCCCCTTTTGAAGCTCTGTCCTGCCTTCATCAGCCATGGAGTTGTTTCTGTCTCTGATATTCCAGTTCATTAATTACCTCTGCCCTCACTGGTGAGTCTGGCCACCTCGTCCAGCCTGTCCCCCTTTATCAGTAAACTGTGATTAACTTTGCTCCCCACCCTAGAAGAGGTGCAGCAGGAGAGGTGACATTGCCAGGAGACCAAGGACAGCATCATATTAGTAACACAACAACTCCCTCTTCACAGAGGAGGCGAGAAAAAATGAAGAATCAGACTGTCCTTGAAGCAAATTCAATGTTATTTCATAGCTTCCCAGAGCGTGCCAGGAATTTTCTAGCTGTGAAATACTCTGGAAGTCTTCACTTCCAATACCTTCCCATATAGACCTAGCTAAACACTGCACACATGGTTTGTCAGATCAGAGAACATTTCCCTGGGGTTGGAGGGAAGTAGCTTTTACTTCAGTTGCTTTCTCTAAGGAGTTACCACCTCAATTGAGACTGCGAAAAAAAATAATCTCCTATTAAGCTTTTTATTTGTATTTACAATATTTGAGGTGAGGTTTTTTTTAGGCTGGTAAACTTTTGACTTTATTCTTTTCTCATGTGAATTGGATTTTCTTTATAGAAAGTGCCAACATTACTAGCAATGCTATTTTAAAAGTATCTGAAGGGTTCATTAAAACCAGTATATTTTAACAATCACTCTTTCTAATATAAAAGCCAATACCTTTCACACACCATCTGGAACTAGGCAGTGAATACTTTCAATTAGGTTAGGCATTTAATTAAACTGAATGGATATAATGGTTTTCCAAAATATTTTTGTGACAGTTCTGGTACTTTAGTAAGCATAAAAAATTTATGAGAAAGTCAGTTATTTATCATGCTTTCATCTGCCCTTTCAAGTGATGCCTTTCTTCTTGATGGGCTCTTCTTGATGGGACTGTTTGTTAGGATATACAAAATGCTGCTCTCAAAGTGATTTGCTCCTGCAGCACCACCTTCCTCTAGGTTCTTTTTCAAAGTGGTAACTCTAACAAACATAAAAGTGGGTTATACTCTTTGCGCTGCTACAGGTGGAGTATATTTTGGTGGCATGTCTTTACACAGATGCTGATTTATGAGTTTCTAATGCTTTCCATATTCCTAATGCAGTAGAGTAATGTAGAACACACAGAGGTTAATCTGGCCCCTACCAGATACAAATGGTGTGAGTTTGTAGCCTGTTCCCACCCAGGTGGTACTTCTGATCCTGGAAATCCCACAGAAGAAATTAGACACTGATCAGGACAAAAAAGTAATGTACAGGCAGCAGCCCTTGACTGTAGGTCTGTAAACATAAATCAACTCGTTAGCTGGGAAATTTGAATTTTATTCATTTTTTTCCAGAAGTTTAATTTTTCTCCATGTGTTTTGTTAGCAAAAGGAGATGTGTTTTTCCATTCTTTGTGTATTTGATCTCCACACCTCGATTAAGCAAACAAATGAAAGCATAGCACTACTTGTTCTGTGGCGAGACAGCAAGTGGCTTTTAAAGCAACCTCTGATTCTGAGGCCCGCCTAAGAAGTTCAAATAAAGCCATAGGATACCAAGTAGAAGATTCCTGTTTTTCAGAATCATAAGCACTGACTCTGCTGTTTCTTTCAGGAGTCCTTAATGTCTGCATAAACAATTGTAAAGGATAAGCTTCAGGACATCAGAGTTTATGTGACCATGCATCATTGCAAATGATGTAGTGACATTTCTTTGGCACACCTCCAGACAAAGCAGAGAGATAAAGAGCAACAATGTCATTGCAACCAGATAAAATGTGTTTTATCTACAGGTGTTTCAGGAAAAACCAGACCAGAGCATTACCTGGAGAATAGAGTTAAAACAGCAAAACTCAGAAAAACTCACCATTCTGTGGGTGGATGCCATTCCTGACAGTCATTCAATAGGTCTTTTGATCAGCCTGCCTTTTTTAACATTCATAATCAGTGAGATTTTATCCACGCATTTTCCTTGAACATTGAGGTTACTGTATTACCTAACTCTTTCTTGATGTAGAGCAGCATTCATAGAAATCCAGATCTTTAAAAATCTCGATTTTCTTCCTCAGTTTCTGGGCAAATACAGCAAGGAGTTGTTTAGGGTTTTTTTCAATTTCTTTTTCTATAAGAATTAAGAAAAAGCAGCAGTTTCCAAACTTAGTGATCACTGGCGAACCATACTTCTCTAATAGAAGCCTATCAACAACCTTAAATCTGACAGATTCAGAGATTTTATGGTGAGGCATGTAACAGTACGTTTCAGAACATTTACGTGGTTCAGATGATAGTTTGAGAGTCACTTACATAGATCGTCGCATAATAAATTGTAATTCTGCTCATTGACCTGCCCTGGCACTGGCTTGTGCTTTAGAGATAAATGAGACTGAAAATTTGAGGGCAGAAATTTTGATTTCACTCCACCCAGTGGAGAACATTTGACTACAGCTCCAAGAGCGATGAAAAGAGTATTTTTTAAAAAATTAAATAACAGACATATGAGTTTGATACTAATGCACTAGGAAGGTCATAAGATATTTAGACAGTGCGATTGAACAGCAAAGACAATCTTCCAGAAAAGAAGCCCTTCACAGGAGACAGCTGGAGCTCTGCCCTCCTTATAGTTTGTTAGATGGTGCCATTGCCTGCATTTAGGCAACTGAAACAAACCCTGAGGATGAAATCTGAACTGTAAGCACCTAAACGTGAGCCAGGCCTCCAAGTTCCCATGATAGTGGAGGTTTTTGATTGAATTAGTTGAGTCAGAAGAATTCAGATCACCCTAAGACAGAAATCTATATCTCATCAATTGAACTCTGCCTGGAACTTCATTAATTACATTGACTGTACCTCCATGGTGTGTAGTGGGAACTTGGAGATGTGGTTTGTGTGGTCACACTCAGGTATCCCTCTGCAAGGCCAATCCCACCACAAATGCTGCGTAATCTTCTCCACCTTTTTTGGTTTTAGCACTTCATGAGACTCTGCAGATGCAGTTCATCATAGCCTTGTGGAGGTTGTCACAGTGGAAGTGGCAATAAATAGGGTATCTGGCCTGAAAAATGCCTGTAAGGGATTTGGGTACTGGATGATAATTATACTTACTGTTTTCATTTAAAATTCATCAAAAGTGAGGCAGGTAATGAAGTGACTGTCCCAGTGCAGAGTTTATTTCATGGCTGAGAATCTATTGAGGAGACCAGAACAGGTCTTCCCCCCACTCTCTTGTCTCACAGACATGTACACGTTGAGGATGAATTCAGTGGTTTTGCTTAGACGACATATTTTAGCTTTTTTTACAGCCCTTGCAGCTAGAAACAGCACCTCCAAACGAGAGTTGCAACGCTATTTCATGCTAATGAAATAAATGTGACGGCAACCTGAAAATGTCACTAATCACAGCTCTGCCTAGGGACATGAAACAGGAAAGCATTATTTCTGCCCTGTTTGGTGGAGTATTAAATACTGATTAGACTCCAGTGAAAGTAACAGGTGTAACAGGGAAAATGAGCCATCCCTGTTTCAAGCAGCGCCTGCTTTTGTCGCAGTGGGTAGTTTAACCTGTTTAAGATGTATTTTTCTAGCTGTAAAAACGTCTGCAGATGATTGAGAATTACTGACTCCACAGCACGACTCCACACTTTTGAATCTCTTTGCCTCCATTAGTCACAGTTCTGCTTCTCAGAAATCCTCTTTCTTCACCCTTTTTTCCCCACTTTTGCAAGCAAGCGGGCACTGCCATCCCGCTGTTCCGTGCGTGCATCATTGTGGCTGCGTCTCTCAGACTTTATGTTGTGAGGCTTGGAAGGCTTTTGGAGAGAGTGGTAACTCCTGCTCATCCTTAAATTGCCCTGGTAAGTGACAACTGGCTTTCTGTTGTGTTCGCTGCCTCTCTTGCAAGCTCAGTTCAGCCTGAAGAGTGAGTGAATGACGATCTCAAAGGTGGTGCAAAATGCTTTTCAAGCCATGTTTAATGTTTAATGAAAAGTGTAAAACCAGGACAGAATGAACCTTTCTGTCTTTCTCAGATCCTTTATAAAGGCCCTGATTTTAATTTAAGTTTAACCTCATTGAACCACGGTCCTTTCTCTCATTTTTACTGACACTTCCAGGCAATCCATTAAGACTACATCTAGTGATAATTAAGGAAAGTTCAGTAGGAACAGATTGTGCTCTGGGCTTCTCAACAGTTACCAATAATGATGTTAGAATGAAACAACTGCTCAAAATGCAGAGTCTGTATTTACATGCGGTAAGAGGGAAGGATGCAGGGAAGATGAAGGTTTATGTTGCAGGAGGTATGTGCTCTGCAGCTATCCTTCGGAAGTCACTTTTTTCTGTGCCCCTCTGTTCTTCTCTAGTCTTCTGTCTGATTTTTTTATTTTATTTTAATGGTAGGACTTAATGGCAAGTAGTGCCTCCTGGTAGATATTTACGTGACAACTAGTCCACAGGCTCTAATTTCAGAAAGGGCTCTGGGCAAAATTATAACGATCATTAATTATCCCTTCTGTAAGTAATTGCATTTTTTTGGATGAGTAGCTTGTTTGCAGAACTATCAGTCTGCTAAATAATAGCACATTTGCATATTAAAAAATGTAAAGAACGAGAAAAGTGTCTGCCCTGGAGCATCTGAAGGATACAGTAGTTAATGCAGGACCCTACCAGTTCTGTATTGCTTTCTTTACTTTTCTTAGGCACTGTTAATTCAAGTGAAACTATTTCCTGAAGTCAGTTCAGTTTAAAACCAGCAGCTTTTTTGATGGTGGATTTATGGTGGATTGAGACCCCTCATCCTGTATTCACTGCAGCTCTGCAATGAAGTGGACAATGAGTCTTGTGAGACACAAGGATTCGGGGACGCTGAGATGATGTTGAACACTTTTTTAGTATTTCCCACTCACGGAACTTGAAATTTGATCTCTACAATGCTTAAGTGAATTTAAACATCACCATGAGTATCAAAGACTTTTGATTTGCATGTGGCCATTATGAAAAAGAGTTTGATTTTATACTTTCGAGGTTCTTTGCTGTTCAGCTATTTGGTCTGCTTTGAGGGCTGTGATAGTTCTTTTCAGACTGTGAGTATTGAGGTCAGCAAAGGACCAAGCTGTTTCTAGTTGTCCTTGAAATGCAGGCAGGAGGAGAGTTTGTGATGTGACATTCGCATGCTCCTTCCTCTGGCATCTATTGTTTCCTTTCAAACGGGAAATAAAGCTGAATGCTCAGTTTAAATACAATGTTTAAACCTGTGAGATTATTTTCTTTGAATGTGAGGTAGGCAGGTGAATTTCTAAAGCCTCTGAGGTAGTTTTGAATGCAGGAAAAAATTGTGAGTGGTTTTATGTCTCACTACCCCATGGTACTTATGTAAATGGCCATTTGAATTGGTGGGTGCTTGGGAATTCTAGAAATGCACTTTTGAGGTATAAAAGCTATTTTTATGCATTATTAGATAATTTCTGAATCTATCCTGAAGTGATGCATCCCTTGTCTTAAGCAGCAGGTGGCTGTGGGATGCTGTTTGAGGGGGTATGCTGGGGAGAAGACAAAGTGGGTTTGCTCAGCAAGGGAGAGTCATCCAGGAGCTGGGGAGGCAATGGGGTGGGCAGGGCAGAGCAAGGCAAGCAGAGCTGGCCCAGGGCTGGTAGCCAGGCTCTGCCAACAGGGGAGGTCTCCAGACACATCTACAGGCTAAGATAGGTCCACAGTCAAGCCAGAATTCAAATCAGCAGGTTGGGACCAACGGGGCCCATGGCCAGGCTCAGGTGTGGCTACAGCATCACTCAGGCAAGGACTCGGGGCAAGGGCTGGAGCACAGGCTTCTCCCAAGTGAAGGGGTCAGCCCCCGATGGAGCCTCTCCCAGATGGTCTCACACAGCCCCTTTCCCAGTAGCCTGGTCCCAGATTGTAGCCATGCCACATCTGAGCTGGCCTGGGGCCAGCCAAACCTTCAGACAGCCAAACCTTCAGAGTGGGGACGAGGTTTTGCAGAGTCTGTTGATGCACCCAGGGTCTGGGGCCACTGGCATCTGGGGAGAGAACCTGCCTTTCCTTGCTGCATTCCCTCTGCGTGCCTCCAGCTGTCTACAGGACTGCCTGGCATCCCCACTGCACAAGGCTGGATTTTCGACTCTCCTGAGGCATCTGCACTGAGTGCTCCTTGCAGTGTCCTTTCCAAGCTACAGCTTTTGGGTGTAGCTCAAAACTGGCGTCTTGGCCACTGTGGCTACATCCCCAGCCTGTTGAATAAAAGTAGAGATGATCCCTACACTTCCCTCAACATGTTTCAGTGTGGAGAATTTTATCAGAGACACACAAATCACTCCTGTACTTTCTATGCAGAAGGAAAACTTTTTGGTGTCTGTTGCTGTAATGGATGAGTCAGAGATGATAACGTGTCCTCCTCTGTGCTCCAGCCACACACATGAGTGTGTTGAAGGATGTTCTCTTACGTGGAGTGTGTACATCAACTCCAGGGAAGTTTTCAGGTCCTGGATGCTGCAGTTCAGTCTCTGGTACAGCCCAAATGATTTTGGCTTTCTTGTCTGTATAGTCTGAAGTCACATTCAGCTGAAAGGTTAGGCTGGTGCTTGTGCTGTGCTGCTCTGGAAATGCAACATTTTTCTTCAAATGCAAACACTTGCTAAAAGAAGAAAGAAACCAACTATAAAATATAACTATAAGATATAAATATGCAGTTTATTTGTATGAGACACTATACAATGCTATTTTTATATGATATCTCCAAAATAACCAGGAGAAGTAATTTTTACTCCCGACTTCTGCAAAATCACTGTACAGTTTTCAAGGAAAGGTGACACTTTACTACTCTGGTGTCTTTGAATGCTTTGCTGTGTCTTCATGAGACATGCAGAGAACAACCTATGAGAGCAGATGGCCCAAAGCACCACATAGCATCCTCCTTCTGCTGTAGCAGTGTTACAGATCCTGTGTCTCCCTCCAGGCCACTCTGGTATCTCCTGAGAGCTGAACGGATGGGGTCACAGTGAGACATGATGTGTTGTGATCACCACTGCTGTGATTCTAGAGATATTCTGGATGCTCTGTCGACACCATCTGGGATTACTTCATGTTCCCTATTCTTTGGCACATCTGAGTAATCAGTTTCCTGCTTAGAATACAGAAAGTTCAACAACTCCAGTCTTCTTCGTTTTATTTGTTGAGAGAAAGGTGTGGCATAGAGGACTCCAGGGTCCAAAGTTACTGAAGGCTCATGTATTTGGGGGTGAAAAGGAGGATGAAGATTTATATTGGTATGTTAAAGAGTGATGTCCCAACACATTTGCACCTCTGAATGCAGAATGAATGTTCACAGCCATGGTGTGCATGGTACAGACAATCAGTGGAATGTCATGGCTGCAGCCAGCTCAGATGGTTTGGCACATCAGATTTGCTCTATTCTCCAAGTAAAGGACTTCAGGAAATCAAGGATGCACAGAACAAAACTGTTCTAGGAGAGCAGACTCATTTTCTAATGAGCTTATCGTAAAAACATAATCTATTCACTGCAAAATGAAAATGTTTTCTTCTTTGCTTTGATAGGGAGAAATGGGAGGTAAAATAAGAAAGTTATTCTTAAGAATTTAAATAGGTACTTCTTCCTTGAAGTTCCCAGTGTTGCCTTTGGCTAGAGAGACTGAAGTTAAAATATAAGGCCCTTTTTTGAAATGCTTTTGAATTAACAAAGACTCACTGCTGGGCTTTCTTATTCAAAACAAAACACTGTGTCTGTGCAGGGGAGAAAAATAAATGGAAGTGGTTAAACACTCAAGGAAAGCAATGAGAATGAATAGCAGCAGAAAGTACCTTTCTTGTAACACTGGTAAGAAAGAGGAGAAACCTGGTGTGACATTGTTTGTGTGTGGAGCTGGCAGAGCTCTCCTCTTCAGTCTGGAAAAGCAGAGCTTTAAATAAGTTAAAAATGAACTTGAATGAGATATTAAACTTTTGGGAAGATGATACCTGCAAGAAGAGGCAGAGATTGCACAGGGAAAGGCAAACAAAGCAGTGCACAAACTCTGCAGCAAGTTCCACACGGCAGGAAAGTCAAAATCATTGAACTGTTTTTAATACATGAAAAGATCATGCCATGCTGAAGTTACAAAACAATCCAAATCCATAACTTTGCCTGATAATTTTCAGAATTTAAATTTGGGTTCAGTCAGTGTGATAGTGAGTAGCCTAATGAGCCAGCTACCAGACAAGATAACCAAGATAAGCTGTCTGGCCAGGAGGTGTCACATTTGTGATCAAAGCTTGGGAGTCTTGTCACTGCGTTTTCCACGTGTCACCCTAGAATAAGCTTAGTAAACCTCATTAAAAAACATTCTCTTCCCTTGCAGGTTATTTGTGGTTCCTGTTTTTAACTTATTTTGAGGTGTAGTTCTTTACAAGTTCCTATTTTTCATAAGATTAAAACCCACAAAAGACTGTGGGTTCATGTAACTTTTTTTTCCTTTTTATTTCACCTGTCTCTGGTGAGAGATTCTTGCAATTTGTCATCCAAGATGATGTCCTGTCTTATCTGAAGGTATAAACACCAGAGAATCTTCCCATTTCCTCAGCAGTGGTGTACAACTGGCTGGAAAATCAGAACTTCTCATATCTCTGATTTGACAAGCAAGACATTTTGTTTGGCTGAAGGGAAATATCTCAGTGCCCTTAAACCAGCTTTTTTTTCAGGTGCTGGAGTGAATGATGATGGGTGCATTCAAACAAGTTATTGTACAGGGGCTGTGTGCTTGATCCGGCACCCAGACACATCCTTGCTCCATCTGGAACGGGTGTTGTGCCGGCTGGGTGTTCTGTCAGATCAGCCTCAGACAAAACTGCGACACCTGGGAACCAGTCTGCAATGAAAATGGGGACACTGAGCATCTGACCTGTCAGGATGAGGACAGGGCAGGGTGTAGTTAACCCAAATGAAGATGTTTTGCCTTCATTTTAGCAAACTGAAACGTTCGCTTTCAGTAGTGCTGTTATGAAAACCTGAAATATGTGAGCTGAAAGACACACAGAAAATGTTGATTTTTCTGGAAATTTTGTTTCCTACTGCAAAGAAAGTTATCTGAGTAATGGTTTATTCCCAACTGACTCTAACAGATTCTGTCTGAATCTTAGTATTGCCATCTGGCACCCAGTTGGAGAACCACAGCAGCATATGCTTCTTTTATGTTGCTGTTTGATATTTATGAGTAAGATAACTTAGTAATATATTTGGCTAATTACTTTTTAAAATTCCATGTCCAGAAAATTCACAGGAAATGTGGTGCAAAACTTTGTTGAACACAAGCGAGCGGGAAACTGTTTTCAACCTGCAATAAAGAGGAAACATAAAGCAAAGACACAGCACACAATCACACAGCAACCTGCAGTGCTGATGATGCTTCATTGCCCAGGTGGGAAGTGATGAGCAGTCAGATAAAACCTTGAGCTTCCAAATCAGAAACATTGACAAAAATGTTCTAGTTAAAAATCATTGCTTTTAAATGAATGATGTTGTGTTGGCCCTCTCTCTTCCATGCCACTGAAAAATGTCTGTTTTCTAAACCAAATACAAAATGCTGATTGAGGGGAAGCCACGTGAGGAGCAGCTAAGGGCACTTGGTCTGTTCAGCTGGAGAAGAGGAGACTGAGGGGAGACCTCACTGCAGCTGCAGCTTCCTCGTGAAGGGCAGAGGAGGGGCAGGCACTGATCTCTGCTCTCTCATCTCCAGTGACAGGATCTGAGGGAATGGCCTGAAGCTGTGTCAGGGGAGGTGTAATTTGGGTGTTAGAAAAAGGTTCTTCACCCAGAGGGTGGCTGGGCACTGAACAGGCTCCCCAGGGCAGTGATCACAGCACAAAACCTGGCAGAGCTCCAGAAGTGTTTGCACAATGCTCTCAGGCACAGGCTGGGACTCTTGGGGATGGTCCTGTACAGGACCAGGAGTTGGACTCGATGATCCTTGTTGGTTCCTCCCCTTGCTGGTGGAGGACAGCATTTAAGAACAGAGATGGACACTTTGGCCTTTATTGTGCAAGGAGCTCTTCTGAGTGTTCATGAGCTCCTCATGGCTTGAGGGCATAACACTGGGAAGTGAGTGCTCAGTGCATATTGGAGGGCTTCACAGTCCATTGGTTTGGACCTCAGACTAAAATTCTCTTATCACAGCAGAACTAAGAGCTGTGGAGTGTGTTACAAGACCATGTGGAAGCCCCAGCGGAGTTCACTGGGCAGTTACAGGAATATTGCTGTAAGTTGTTACTAATTAATAAATAGAAATTTTTTTTAACAATTATTATTAGTAGCAGTCTTGGACGAAAAAATATAAAACTCTGATTCTTTAGATGTTAAGCTGAATTAATAGGTATTAAGGAAGAGACATCCAGAAAATTGGCTAGAAGTTTGCTCAGATTCCGAGAGACTGCATGAATCCATATATTACTTTAATAGAGCCACATTTCACAATGCAATCCAATTTAACAGATTTAAATTGCAAAACAATGAATGCACTATTTTCTAAGAGCAGTATAAAAACTAAAGCTACCTTTGGTAGAGTCTGTGCAGAGGAAATGAGAAAGGAACAGATGGGAAAGCATTTACATAGGAGATGGCAGGCAATTTCATTTTTTCTATTGGCATGCTAATTAATGATCTTTCCAAAGCAGAAATGCTGTATAAATCTCCTAAAGGAAGGATAATAGCAAGGTCACAGGTATCTGCTAAACTGTGCAGGAATTTGAATGCACAAGTATTGCAAAATCATGTGTCAGATTAATAACCTGTTATAAAGAAAAATTTGAAGTACTTGGTAAATACAATTTGAAATGCACATAGGAGATAGAAGGGCAATGCACTGGAATTTCAAGCTGCAAAACTTGAACTCTTGAGCTGTCCTGAATCCTGCAACTTGTTTAAATCTATTGCACAGGGTGAATGCTGAAAAGCAGAGAGGAGGCTCAGATCTGTCATTTTCTCCCCTTTCCTGAGTCCATGGGTGCCTTTGAATGTCTGCATAGTTTAGCTGAGAAATAGGGATTCAAAGACTTCAAAGCATTCTGTTTAGCTGAGATAAACATTTGAAATAGGGGAGGCTTTTCTATAGCTTAGAATAATAGTCATCATGTTTGCAGTTCTTGATGTAACTAAAAGCTGTGTGATGCTACTATCTCTGCTGTGCTGGGAAGTGAACAATTCCCTGGTCTGGCCCAGAAGGAGCCCAGCTCACAGCTACCAGGAATTCCCAATTCCGTGTCTGGGGTGCTGCTCAGCTGGGTGTCACAGTGCCTTATGCACACCAAACCCATGGCAGTGTAGGATTTTTTCCTTTTTCATGAAATAAATAGAAAAATTGTCTAAGGTCACCCCGATGAGCTGTAGTAGAACTGTAACCTGGGACTCCACCCCCAGCTTTGTCTGGCTCCAAGGCTGCACTGCCTGAGTGTGCTTCTGCCACCTCTCCAGCCTCATCTCTCTCCTTATCGCCTTTGGCATTTTTGGATCTCTTCCTCTATGACAACTTTCTGCCCCTGCAGCCAAGTCCCTGAGAATCCAGTGTTTCAGTGTGCTGAATTATGTTTTTGAGCACATGGAGATTATAATCCTAAAATGCCCTGCGGCTGAAGACCACTTAGAAAACATTTTAAGTAGGATGATTGTGAGGAAAGTTAAAATATGTATTTTGTGGAAGAGACCACAGGGCCCTGCTGTGCCTCACAGGTTGGCTCGGGACTGCAATTCCGGGAAGAGTTTGATCTGTAGTGTCTGTGGGAAATCTCTGTGCTCACTCAGCATCCAAACTGCTGGATTCAGACTGAGTGAGGAACTGCTTGGTGATCCTCACTTTGGATCAGTTCCACTTGTAAGTAACTCTGGGCTAAATTCACGAGGAAGACTGAGTAAGCTCCCAGGTCCAAATGCAGGGCAGGAACAGCCCCGTGACAGCCTCCTTAAAGCCCTGCTGCTGGTCCTGAGCAGAGCCATGGGTGCCTTGGCAGTGTGGAGCCATGTGGTCTGCATGTCTCACATTGTAGGACTCATGGCCTCCAGCCATTCCACTCCTTTTCTTCTTATTTTTTATTCAGGCTTTTCTACACAGGGAATTTTTAATGACTTTTCTCTTCATCAGCCTTTAATGGGAAGCTGAGGATGTGAATTTCATATCCAGAAATTACCTTTGGAGCAGCAAGGAAAAACTCCAGGTACACCTGCAAGTAAACATTATGGAAACAAAGGATAAAAAAAACAGTATGGGGTTTGAAATCAAGATGCTGAAGAATAGTAGCACAAATGCGATTGTCAGAAGTAGTATTTGACAAAATAATACAGTAAAATCTACTAGTGAGTATTCACACATCATCAAGTGGAAAACTGTCCCCATCCCAATTTTTGAAATGAAGGAATTTGAACAGAAGAAAATAGCATCATGATATTGTTCTGTACTTTCAGTACTAGATGAGATGCATTAGCAAAATGTGACTTAGAGAACTTGGCAAGCAAGTAGGATTCAGATGAGTGAGCCTGCACTGAAAAAAATGAATGAATACAGCTAGAAATACAAGGCAAGCATTAAAAATTAATTTTAACCTTGAGACTGAAGAAAATGTTAGCTATTAGGTATTGTTGTATTTGTATGCAAAGGTGCCAATTCTAACCACTGTATGAAAAGAGGAAAAGAGACTCAAATCTCCAGCAATAAAGTTTTTCAAAGATTTTTAAAAAAATATTTAGAGGTAAGTATGGCTGTTAGCTTAACTGGGTTAGCATCTAACTTAATAGAAAATGAGGCACTGGCAATTAAGTAAATAATGATGTTTAATTACAGTCATGACCTTTAGTAATTGCTGCTTTATTGCTTGATATTGTAAGAGGTTAATTTTATTTGCTGTAACAATTGGTTTTTTCCTTTTCCAAAAGCATCAGGCATTGGAATTGGAAAATATCTATTATATTATCCAGTTTGTGTATCCCCTGCTGTGCAATGTCTTGCCCAGTTCTGCTGTAAATATCTTGAAGTGGTGTTTTGTGTGAAATGCACCGGAAGGCTGTTCTTCAGCCTGAAATACTGGTTATTCTTACCATGGAAATATTTTTGCCTCTTATGAGTTGAGGTCCAGGGTTACTTCCATCCCATTTCTGCTGGCGGATTCTTTTTTTTTGTGCTTCTCTTCATTTAAAATGGTTTTATTAACCCATTCTTCTTCAAAGTATTAACCCTTTTCCAAGACTTAAACCCATATTAAGAGGGATTAGTTTTTAACTAATCACATGATTAGTTAAACATTAAATTAGTTAGTTAAATTTTAACAACTCATGATTGCTTCTCTGATATTGAAGAAAATAGGAGAATGTTCATTTTTTGATCAAATCTGTAGAACACTTGTGCAACTATTAGTGAAACAAAGGCAAAAAATAAACACAGTAGAACTGGTGCCCTTTGAAGCTTCAACCTCAGAGATTCCCTGGTGCCCCTAATTTAATAGCATCCTGATGACAATGGAATTCCTAGGGCAAAATGTAGTTGTTTAAAAACAAAAAGTCAAATTAAATTAAAAAAAAAAAAAAAAAAAAAAAAGAGTCCCCCAAGCATCTTTTGCCTGTCCAGGCATAGTGAATAATATTGGAAAGACTTCAAAAAATCTGCACTATAAGGAATAAATATTAACACAAGGAACTATAGCTAATATTAAAGAAGTGTAACCAACAGATTATAGCCTGGGACATGTAATGAGCTCTCACATCCTTCCCTCTGATCAACCTTGTAAGAATTTTTCAAAATCTGCAATGATCTGCCATTGTGCCAATTGATTTATAGCATTTGGCTTTATTGAGTGGTCAGGTGAAATTTGTAAGCAACTGACAATAAAGGACTCCTGGGTATATGTACAGAGGTTGACACGGGATGCGTGTATTTATCTTCAAAAGTAAATTAAAAAAACCCCACTTTTTAAATGTATCTAGCTCATGCATCAAGTATACACAGGACATTAATACCTGAACATCAGGGGGGAAAAAAGGAAAGGGTAAATCAGGAATTTTCAAAAAAATTGCCTATTTTTAGAATAAATAAGTGTTCTGAAAGAGTCAGTGTTGCAAGGACACCCAATGGTTATTCTGCACTCTCTGTTGTCACTCTGCCTGCAGTCCCCTGTGCCTCAGTTTCCCTTCAGATCTGCTTCCCACTGGTCTCTTCCTGAGGCTCACATGCTTGAGTCAAGACAAGGGTCATTTGTATGGCAGAAGGCCAATCCCAGCCTTGCAGGAAGCTGAACACCATGAAGGGACTTGAAATTAAGTAATTTACCCAGATGAATAAAACATTGAGTGCTATTTTTAGAACCTTGACTGAGTCCTGACAGACTCAGTACTTTATTTCAGCTAATCTCACCGCTGGCCCTCCTGAGCCCAGGGCTATCCTCTGCACTCCAGAATTCAGAAAGTAACATCATTAATGATTTTGATGGAATTTGCTACCTTTTAGCCAAGTGTATTCCTCCGGGGCCTGGAGGCTCATTTCAGAGGCAGTCTCCCATAGATAAGCTGCCTTGGCCAAACTTCCAAAAACTCGCTCAGATTATTTAATTGAACCTCACACTCTTACAAGAAGGTATTGCTTAGTCTCAAAGACTTAATAGGTCTGCTGGTCTAGACAGTTCCCTCTGATCATTACAAGAGGTAGAGCCATTAAAATCAGCTCATCAAGTTTTCTCTCTATCATATTTTCCCTTCTTTTAATTTTACTGGAAGTGTTATATTAGCACAGTTCTTTTGAAGAAATATGAATATTTTTGGCCTGATTTTCCTCTTGACTGACCATATTTTCAAAATAGTTTATTTTCTTCATCAGCCCATTTTAATGACGAGTTTTATCTCCTTCTCAAAGGATGGGAAACATCCTTCAGGTGTGATGGCTGCCTCAGGGTTGTCATTAGGGTCTGGTGGATGCAGCCAGACCTAAAAAGCACATATTTGCTTGTCCAAGAGTTTGCATGCATTATCAATTAGGGGCTTAAACACAGCACAGATATCCCACGTTTTTTTGAGCCATTCCAGAACTCATTGCTTATGGGGAGAGAGCAGTGTGGGATAGAGTTTCCAATGACAAAACTATCTCTCTTAGGATCCTCTTCCTCCCTGAAAGTTGCCTGGATTGGTGATACCACTTCAGCTTTCTCTCTGATAGACACACAAGAGGCTCCCAAAATCTTGTACTTGTTCACTTAATTCCAGCAGTAACAGAAGAGAGGCATCTTCAAAGAAACAAACAGGCTGGGAAATCCAACAAGGAAGCTCTTTTTAATCATCTTGCTTGTTTATTGAATAGATTGCATCCAAATTTAGACACCTGTAAAAATCAACAGAAGTGGTAAAAATTGCCCAGCAACGCTCTGATAGTAATTTTCAAGAAAAATGAAATATATATCTTTTCAGAGAACTCAGCAGGATGCTGCCTTTTCTTTCTTTCCCTTATCGTTCATTGTATTGAGGATGGAATTAATGATTTTCTCAAAGGCTTATTCCTTTCATAAATCAGTTCAGAAAAATCATCTGTCTTGACAAAAGAGCCAGAACTCTTCCAAACCAGGCCTTTCTAACTAATGTATTGCTCCTTGAACTTTGATGACCTTCACAAGCACTTCAGCTCAGAGGATATATCTCATCTCACAAAAATGGCTCTCACACCGGCATGCAGGTGAAGGCAATGTCACAAATGTGCATTACCTCCCACACAAATGATGGATCTTCCATGTGAATATTAGAACTTGCTTAATGTGACTTCAGACAGTTGAAGGCTTTGATGGAGGCAACAGGGGAATAAAGGAAAAAAAAGTGGAAGTTGTTAAAACATGTCTGTAGATAGGAATTGTCATTTCCTACTCCAAATAGGGGAGAAGATCATATTCTATTCTGGGAGCTACTCTGCCCCAGATAACTACATTTCTTCTGTCTGTCCTCACTTTGTCAGGACCAGGTGTCTTTCCTCTTGGCAACTCTCTTTGCCTTTCTGCAACCTCCTGCTCCTGTAACCTTCTGTTATTCACATCCTTCTCACCAGGCTGCTTTATCACTGTTTCCTTGAGATTCTCTGTGTCTTTCTTCCCTGGCCTTCAATCTTTTCAGATGTGCTCTAAGAAGATCTTTCTTATCCCATATCTTTCAGCTCCAGGCTTGCCTTCCTATCCCTACTTATAAATTCCTTCTCTCTCAGCCTCCTCTCCCTCCCAGCTCTGTGGGATGGCTCAGGTAGAGGCAGCTGTATGATCCTGTGCCTCCAGAAGGAGACATGCACATCCCAGCCTGGACTTTGATGTCCCCAGGAGCAGCACTCCTGGCAGGTTGTCTCCTGCCATCAGGCACTGCAGCCTTGTGCTGCTGCCCTGGTTCTACTTCCCTGAGCACCGGCAGTGTGTTGCTGCTGCCGGGGTGGTTTGAGGGAGATATGGGGTGGCATGATGAGGCAACCGGAAACTTTCTGCCGTATTTTGCAGAAAGTCCTAGAACTGAATTTTCCGTGCCCCCTGATGTAGAAAGAGCCCCTTGGGACAGGCTCCCCAGGAAAGTGGTGGAGTCATCATCCTTGGAAGTGTTCAGAGCACAAAAGGACACAGCACTTTGTGCTACGGTTTGGTGGCCATGGTGGTATTTGGTCAAAGGTTGGACTTGATGATATTGCATTTTTTTTCCGGCCTCAACGATTCTAGGATCCTGTGATTGTCTGAAATACAGGCTCCAAGTGCGTTTGCATCCTCTGACCCTTCCCCATCCCAAGGTGCTTCCATTGCTGATGTGCGGGCTTGCTGTGGAGTCTGTGAACTTACTGTGTGAGACTGCATTCATTCAGGCCTTTTTCTCTAGCCTCTTTATTTCTTTAAGTGAAAAAATGCAGTCAAAGCATTCAATTCAGTGTAAATCAGACACTTGGCTACTCAGGTAACAGAAAAAAAGTCTCCAAGTGACATTTTTGAGCTAAACAGTCTCTCCCAGGCCATTCCCCTTCTCAGGACTGCCTGTGCAGATGCACTCTCACAGGACTGGGTTTAGTCCAGCTGGTTTCTATTGTGAAGCAGAAAAACAATTCTGACAAAGGGTTGTTATGGAAGAGAGGCCACACAGATGTGAGGGGTGAACTGAAAAAGAGGCATTTCAGCAAGAAATTGTGCTCTGTCTGAGCTCTCTGAGCAACTAGTCCCTGTTTCATAGGGTGAACAGAAATGACAGGATCCTCTTGTCCCTAAATCTTGGCTTTTCTGGGCTCTGATGTTATGAACAAGGGTAACATTTGCCTCAGGTTGCCCCAGGGTGCTGTGCTGTACCTCTGGCTGATGGCACCAGTGATGGTGCAGCTTTGTGTCCTCTCTACTCCATGCGATGCCTTATTGGTACAAACCCACCCCAGAGTAAGTTCATGCAGAAAACTCCATGTGAGCAGCGATGAGTGTGTGATTGCTGGTGCAGCCCTGTGAAACTCATTGGAAAAGTCACCACTTTGCCGTTTCATCGCTGTAACTTAAGGGAACAAAACCCTGACAAAAAATGACACGTGAATTTTCCCGTTAACCTTTAAGTGCAATCACAGTCTGTATTTTGAATGGCCATACAAAGACAAGGAATCCTTCATGAACCCAGCTGGAAAACAACAGATCCATTTTTACTGGATGTTTTCAGGCCTTATTCAGTACATAAAAATTAATGGGCAAAAATTATCTACATTCCTATGCTATTAAAAAGGAAACAAAAAAAACCCAACCCCAACCACCTCATTCAATTTCTCATCTTGTACCAGCCTGTTCTAACAGGAACTGAGGCAGTTTGCCAAAGGCTAATGATTCAGTTTTATATGATTAGTTTCTTAAGCCAGAACCAGATATTTAGAGGAACTAATAATTTGTTGCACTGCTAATCTCTAAAATGCCTACAAGGACTCACATCTAACCACGCTGAAGTGTAGTCATGAATCTTTTTGTTCATATTTTTGCTCTATGTTTTTGGAATTAATATGTTCATATAAGAAAAGAATAGTGACAAGATTATATGACCCATTTAATTTTTCACAGCTTGGCATCACAAGGATGTATAAGCAAAAACAACATAAGGGAGAAGTACCTAGATAGAAACTGGAGGTTTAATTAGAGAAAATTATGTGGCTATAAAATTGTCAGTATTATTCATAGCTGACCTTGATCAATCAAACTGTCTTTAAGTGGGGGCACAGCATAACCTGACTGTGTTTCTGCAGTTTAGAACAGACTTCTGTATCTCAGAGTGGCATTTCGATGGTGCCTGATAGTTTGGGATGCCTTTATTCTTGAGTTTAACATGGAAAGAACTCTTGATATTCAGAAATGTGGTGAAAATCAGTTCCCTTTATGATCACTTGTGCTGGGCCTTTTGGACTCTGATATGCTCAGGATTAGTGATCATTTCCAAAAATGTAGCATGTTGTAATATACGTTTTTTTTCTGTTTCCCTCTAAGCCAACACAACTGGGGTTCATAAGGGAACCTTCAGGCCTCTTTATGATGCTGACTATAATACCACTAAACACTGCATTTACTGGTGCATATCACGCAGTACTTAAGCTCCTAAATAGCTGAAAAGACATCTGCCGAATCTGCAGATAACTACTGTGAAAAATGTTCCCCTTTTCATTCTGTATCCGAGGCAGCAGTGGGAGCCCACCTCTTAACTCCTGAAATCTGCAGTGCCTCTTTTTTCTCCCCAGGTGCTGCACTGTGAAAATCAACATTAAAAAAAAAAAAAGTGTTTTTCTTTTCAATAGAAAAGGAAAAGGGGAAAAAAAAGAATTTTCCTATAATAAATTGACTCAGATTGGGCCCTGTGGCCAATGCCCATCTAAATTGTCATAAAAATTAACATAGGAATTACCAGATCAGAATGTCACAGACTAATGCTCCATCTGGTCCAGTGTTCTGTTTCTAGAAGTGACTTACACCAGATGCTTCAAGGGAGGAATAAAATATTAAACATTTAGAGAATGCTATAAGTGCCCTAACCAGCCACTAATGTGGTCATTGGGCAGCTGCTTGGAAATCTAGTGGCAGAAGGAGCCTGCCAGTGCTTCTGCTTTCCTAGTAAATAGAGCAAAGAAATGCACTTCCCTGTGGGACATTGGTATCTGCTGTGTCCAGCCCTGGGTACATTTATCATTCCTCCTTCCTGGAGTGCTCACGTGCATCTAGATGCACACACAAATCCTGCTCTCTTAAGTGTAAAAAATGTGCGAGGGTTGCAACGTGAAGGATTTTATCAGAGGTGAAAAGTGGCTCAGGAGGCTCATGGGGCAGGATTCGTTTTAATGAAGCAAAGACATTTCCATCTGATCCAGTCACCTTAAAATCCCTTTATAATCAGAGGAGCAATAATAGCACTGCCAGGTCCTGCCTCTTATATCTGGGTTTAGATGCCTGCTTTAGGAGCCAGTGACTTCACAGACTTGAGCTCCGTTGGCTTCCAAAGGCATCCAGGATGGCTTTGCTCAGACCACACATGTCTGTGTTTCACCAAATGAGTCCCACCTGTGGTGGCAAAGCTAATATTTTCAGAATGATAAGGGGCTTCAAGGAATTAAGATCCAAAACAGTTAAGGCTCTTGAGGACATATTTCAGACTGTCCCTTTCCTTGGCCTCCCTTATCGCCCAGCAGTAATTGCATCTAACACAGTCTGGATGATTATGGGAGTGGGATAAGGAGCTTTTTCCCTCTAACTAGCAGCTCAAAATGATCAATCTTCATAATGACCCAAATGTGTTGGCAGTAGATGGCCGTGAATGGGTTGATTGCATCGCTAATGGTTGATCACACAAAATGCCCTCTGGATTAACATTAATTGGTCACCTTGGTGGGGACTTCAGATGAAAAATCTGTCTGAACAGGGGCAGCATTTGGGTTTTACTCCCCCTGTAGAATTTGTCCTTTAGAGGAGGAAAATCCCTGAGGGAATGGTGGGCACAACCACTGGATGCAGAGAGTGACTTGTCCTCCCCGTGCCTGGCATCTTCCAAAGTCGCTGCATCTGTGTCTGTCCTAATTGCTTTGTATTTCATGTTGTTTATAATTCAGTATTTATTTATCTAAAATACAGGTTATATTTTTAGAGGTGGAAAACAGCTTGCTGTGTATTTTCTTTGAGTCTAATTTGTTGACCTTTCATGTTATGATTTTTTGCCTGCGATGATTGGGGACAAGCTGACTTTAGGTGGCTAAGCAACTCTAGTGAAAATAATACCAGGGCTGGGAAACCATTACTATTCCTAACAACCCAGGAATACACAAGATAGATAAACAAAAGCAGAAATCTTCAAGGCACAGTGTTGTATCACCAATCAATGTCAGAGAGCAACATAATATCGAAAGACAAAGCGCACTCACCCAGAGTGCAACACACCATTAAATACAGTGTAGACAATTTTATCTCTACCTAATAAGGGAGAGAAATAGAAACTGCCTCTATAAAATAGCATCTATTAAGCCTGAGAATGAATCTGCACCATGGATGGAAAATTAATTTTTAAAGTGTAAAACCAGGTATTGTTTAATGCCTGCCCTCGCAAGGACACACAGTGACAGTTTTTATTTATCTAAAGAATAATTGCAAAGGGGAAAACTATCCTTAGGTCTTGATGTAGGCATGGCATAGAATAATGAGCTTGGAAATGTAACTTTCCAGTTGTAGCAGCTGGGCTGGATTGCCTATGAAGGTTGTCAGATCTCCATCAGTGGAAGTTTCTAAACCAGGGTTGGACAAATATCTGACAGGAACTTCTTAACTCTTTACTCCTACTTTGTAAATTGGTTTAATTTAATTCCAGAGAATTAAGGCTTTCTTACAACAAGGTGTAATACAATTCACTGTAATTTGTTATGTGTAGAACAGGTTTACAGTGAGCTGTCAAATTACCAAAATTCAGTGGAGGACAGCCCTGGAGCTGCTTGTCCTGAAAGTTACTGCTTAGCTGGGCTGCCCCAGCTGCAGGGTGCCTGGAAAGCTGAGATGCTCAGAGAGATCTGGTAACTCTTCCCATGGATCCCAGATCTCTTGTCTATTTATATTTGACAATTTTTAACAAATTTAACCTTTCAGGAGGGTTGATTTGACTGTTTTTTTTTCTTTCTGTCTGTCCACTTCTTTCTCCTACTCACCTTCTTAGCCCTCTTGCTCCCAAGAAAGAAGAGGGGTTCATCCAAATGTCCCTTAAAGAGGACAGGAGACCCTAAAGTCCTAAGTGTCTTTTGCTGCAGTCCAGAAGTTCAAGACTTTGGGCTCCTGCATGCACAGCATATCATGGATCTTTGGGGCTGCTGGTTAAGGAGTTGAGACTTCACAGTGAACCCAGTGGTGCAAATCAGAAGTAGGTGTTGCTATAAGTCTGGCATGTAGGTGAGAATGGAAGTTTTCAGGTAGTTGATTTAGACATGAAAATGAAAAAAACTCTTTTAATTTTGATGCCTTCAGATAAATACCTACCTTTATTCCCTTATTCCTATCTAGTCTCTGTTTTTTAGGTGGCTGCCTCAGGCATCAATTTCTTTCTGGTTTTACCTTCAATATGAGTAAGAAGATTGTGACTCTTGGCACTGAATTTCCGTGAAGATGTTTGGTATCTTGTATGCCTTGGTCTAAACACGCTGGTGGAGATGCGTCAATTTGCTTTTTCTTCTCTACAGCTCTTATACAAGCTGAGACACAGAACACATGCAGTGGAGGGAGGGAGAACCTGTTAAATGCCTCATACTGGGACCCTAAAATCCCTAAAATCTGTGTAGCTGAGTTTGATGAAGACACTGCTAGCAAAAAGTATAAATTCTGTAACAAATGGGGCCTTGTGTGACAGAGAGTGGAGATGGCAGGTTGTCTCGGATTATCTTGTTCCACCCAGAGCCCATGCTGCTTTCTGCAGACTGGAAATCAGCCGCTGAGTGTGACTTGGAATAACTAAGCAGAAGTAGGTGCTGCATTTTGTAAAGGCTCCGTGCTTGTCTATGAGCACTTATGTATGAGAAAAGACACTTTTACCCCCTTCATATTTCTCTGGCACAGTGCGTGGATGTGGCTGAAGTATTCGTTCGAGTTAATATATATGCAAATAGTAGAGGCCATTAAATAGACATTATTTCCTCCTGCTAGTGATCTTCAGTACTCTTACACTGCTGCACTGTGGCTTCTTCCCAGTGCTTTTTGCTTGCAAACAGCTGATTCCTTGCCCTGTGAGGGCTGGTGCATCCAAGGAGCAGGGGGCAGGCTCAGGAGTTCACTGAAGCTCCCAGCATGAGGGGCTGGAAGGCAATGCCAGAGAAGGGAGCTGCTTGTCCTCAGCCTGCCCACACAATGGCTTGTACAGGCCTGCTGGGAGCCAGATCAATGTGCTGATAAGTGAACTGACCTGCCCTGAAAATGCTGGTAAAAAAAGATGAATTTTCTGATCCACCTCACAATGTTTTATTGCCACAACCGAGGTGGCCGCGCACTGCAGTGTGCTACATATTTAAGGGAGGAACTTCATTAAAATCATCTCCTGGGTTTGTCTGTTGTTGAAATAAAGTGAGCAGGAGTTCGTGTTCAGACATCTATGTGGCTCACACGGGCACCATCTAACAGGGCAGTGTGGGATAGCAATGGGCATGTTATTCTTAGTCTCCTGATAGTGGCAGTCAGCAGGAAAATACTTTTTGGGGGTGACTTATCTCCCTGCTGGAAACTGGCAAAGGTTGGCATCCAATTCCCTGCTTCTGAGCATGCAGCAGAATCAGTGCTGCCAGTGGCAGAATGAGTACCACCAGTCCTGCAGGCAAGGGAAGAATGGAACACCTTAGTTTTCTGTATTTTGGCCAAAAGCTGCCATCATCTTCGGAGGCTACAATGGGCAGCTCAGGCTGGAGATAGGGGAAAGCTGGAGGTGTGAAATTTCTTCTCTCCAGGCTTCTATCCATGAGTCACAACTATCTGTGGGCAGAGCTGGGCACAGCATCTTCCTGTCACTGTGGCCTTGTGTGTTTGCACCTGTTTTCATCATGGCTTGGCTATACTGACACATGTCCAAGCCTCAGCCATTATAAGATCTTCATGAAACGAGGTAGAGAGCTGAGTGTTTCAGTCCTGCTGCTTTTACTTCTGGCAGTTACTTCTCCTCTTGCCGTAATACAGGGGGTATTTTTGGTCTGTTTTTTCTCCATGGGTTTTGTGTCTCACTTTCCCTGTTCTTTGGTTTGGACTGTGGCTCTAGGGTTCCATATCCATTTCCAGAGTCAATTATTGAGCTGTGATGGGAATCAGAGTGTGATTCTTCTCCTTTCACTTCTGAGGACATTGTGAGCAAACAGGACTACAGATTGCCGTCTTTTCCTCTTTTGTAGCTTTTCTTTGTTAGCCTTTTGTTAGCTTTTGCTTGTTTGTTTGGATTTTTATATTTTCTTCACTGGTCAGAACATTCTGCATCCAGGTGTTGTGACTGATCCCCAGTTCAGGGGTATGATCAGATCATGTCCTGGTGAGCAGGTAATGCCCTGGTGCCAAATGGACCCATGGGCTTACACAGGTAAATGGAGAAAGTTATAGCAGTCCTAAGAGCACTTCATGGAGCAGTGTGTTCTCACTAGGAGCAGAAAAGGGTCACAGCTGGTGCTCACAGTGCAGCTGAGCATCAGCTCCAGCTTGCAAAGATGTTTGCCTAATTCTCTCAGGAGGGCGCTGTGAGGAGTAGGAAATTGATAGCTTTTCAGAATTTCTCAGTGCAGGCACCCTGTCATCCTGTCCCCCTCATAAACCACTCAACAGTGGTCTCAGATTCGTGTAACATTTATTCCTTTCTACTTTTATTAGGAAGATACCCCAGAGTTAGATGGTCACAAACCATTTTCTGATTTTTAGCTTGCATTTGTTCTTTCTGGTTTATACATATCTGTCCTGTGTCAGTGTTAAATTTGGGGTTAAATAGCTCCTGCCCATTTCTGCTTCCTTTCCAGTGTATTTATAGGTGGCAGCCTTACTTTAATTAGGCTCCTGTAGTTTCTGTGACAAGACAGTTCTGCACTGCTCCAGTCATCTGCCAGCCATTATTTGCATCTGTTTCGGCTTTGTTTTCATTTCTCGTGAATATGAGTGACCAGAATTGCACCCACTATCCAAGTGAGGTGTCAGCAGTACTCTGTGATTTCCTACTAATATTTCTCAGCCTTTACTGGAAAGCAAAGACTTTCCCAGTGACTCCTTGCAGTGCAGATTTCATTTTCACCGCCTTCCACACCGGTGGTTTATAATCCTGTGATCGATTACTGCAATCAAATCTTCTTCCTCTTCTGTTAATTTGAGAGCTGCTATAGGAACCAAATTATACTTACAGGAACACACATAGTGTTATTGCTCTTAGTAAATGCAGCTGAGGTGGGATTTTGAGCTTGCAGTAAATATTCTGGGATGATTCCACTCCATTATGTTTAACTAAATTACTGGGTAAAAGCTGAGCATCTCACCTTACTGGAAGCAAAGCAGCAAAACCCACAGCAGCAGTCACTGCTGGATGGCACAAATGTGTAACCCACCAAGGCAGCCAAATGGAGAAAGCTAATACTGAAGTATCACCTGAAAGAACTTGTGGGAAATTTGACATTTGCGGTTGCTTTTTTTCCCAAAACATCAGTGTGACTTTTGGTACCTGTGTTTGTCTCCTTTTCTTCATCTCTTTCTTACAAAGTGGAGGTCATGTAGGAGAAGATTTATGGTTCAATGAGGAGAGAACAGGAATTAGACTTACATCTTATATTTGCTGTAAGGAAGTTTATTTAGAGGTCAGAGTTTATGGAAGGGAGTTGAAGGACATGAGAGAGTGATTTGGTCATTAATAGCTGGGCTGTACTCCGACCTCCTTGAATCCCCTCACCTTGTCAGCAAGACCTTGGAAATGCCAGTGCTTCGACATTTGTGGGCTTCAGACTTCCTGAGTCTAGAGAGAAGTTACTCTCCTAAAGTGCATCTGTCAGTGTAATGAGTGTAGTGAATGAACTTCAGCAGTTTATTTCTGAATTAGAATTTTATCGTGAAACCATGTTAAAAATGTGCTGAAAGCCACTTTTCAGCACATTACAATGTCAAAAGCCCTTAACTTGGTGAAAGCATTTTGAATGGTTCTGCAGCGCCTTTAATTCAGAAGCGATATTTTCCTTTGCTCCTAACCATAACATTCAAACCACAAAGGAGAAATCCACAAAGTAGAGTCATGTTTGACCTTGGCCTGGACGTGCTGTGTTGTTTATAAGCCCCGGTCACAGCAAGCAAAAGAATTCTCCTGAACAATTTCACTTCTTACAGCATGGAAAGCCAGAAACTCATTCCCATCTTTTGAGGACAAAGGAATACGAAGCACATTCTTCCACTGCTTAGAGGAACCATAGCACGGAGAGATTCTGTTTCATTCAGGGTGTCACTGGAGTCCAGGAAAGTGCACTTTCAGCTGTGGGTGTATAGTGGTGCATGAACAAAGATAAGAAAGAGAAGAATAGCACTCAGATAGTGACCCAGCTCTTAGCGGGCAGGCACATGTCAGCATAAAGCTGTCACCCTGGTTTTGCTCAGAGGCACAGCTCCATGCAGAAGTCACACAGCTGTGCCTGCAGCCAGAGCACGTGCTCCCGGAACAGCACTTGTCTGCACTGAGCTTGACTGAAGTGCTTGGGGCCTCAATACTAATTGCATAGCATCAAGAAGGGTTTCTACACATTCTCTTACATCTAACTAATCATTAACTAATCTGACTAACAATAAACGCTAAGAAAACTGAAATATTCTTATCCGTCTCTTCAGTGGCAGTCAGATTAAGGGTGTATTGCCAGAATGACAGAAAATTAAGGCTGAAAAAGTTCGGAATACTGTTAGATAATTGAGAGGCTGATAACTAAGAGGGTATGAAGAAAGTTAATGAGGTATAGCTAGTCCTTTCAGATAAACATGAGATGAGTCACTTTTATTCTTTGTTAAACAAAGGTCAGATTCCACTGCCTATTTATTATTAAAATAAATGGGAGTGCTCCTCATGGAAAAACATTAGGACTGATACCAAATGTGAGAATAAAATAATCAAATACACCCACAGGACCAGTCTGTCATTTCTGTAATTAACACATAACAGCTCTTGGTGTCAAGTAAATTTGGTATTCACATTTGAAATGGAGCTTTGCATTCCGTGAAACATCTCACAGCCATTGGGAAGTGTGGGTCAGGTCCCAGATTTCTGGTCAGTGCACATCCCCATATGGGTTTGCTGTACCGTGTGAGTAATGACACCTTGCACAATTAGAACACCACAAGTTCAGACCCACAACACCTCTGCCTTTCCATGAAGAGAAGGAGAGGAAAGGCTGCATAAGGGCTGTGTGGGTATTGACCAGAATATCAAATGTGGTCTTCTATTCAGTGCAATCTGACCAAGTGCACACTGCACTGTGTTGTAAGATGCGAAGAGGAGTTTTCTGTGATGCTGTAACACAGAGATGAAGATGTGTGGCAGCACAGTGTGGCAAAGAAAGTAGTCACATAAGAATGTGGTGGCTGTCCGTTTTCTTATTGAGACAGCCGGGCAACACACCAGCTATTCAAAGCAAATCTCTTTTATCTATCTCTACTGGATGAGTTCCTTCCAACACCTGGGTTACACCACCAAGCTTTCGATCAGAGCTGACACTTCAAAAGGGTGTCCTCTGCATAGTCACGTCTGTAGACGTGGCCTGTTATGCTCCACCACACTGCGGGAGATCAGCTTTAACAGCTGTAACTGCCTCTAATAAATCAGTGTTTGTCAAACAAACGTATCTTCTCATTCCAGAAATGGATTTGAGATATGGTAGGGGGGTTTATGTTTTACCAGAGAGGGATATTTCACACTCTTTCTGCTTTCTTTTCCATTTCCTGAAATTATAAAAGGGAACATAAGAAGACCAGATGTATGGACAATAAAACCAAATGGTCCTTCTCTCTTATAGTGCCCTATGAGCCAGGTAGCAAGAACTGTGATCAAAATTTTTATGGTTAGGACTTTCTGTGGGAACTCCCTCCTGGAAGATTCTCTCAATGGTATCTTTCCTTTAGAATAAGAATTGGTCTGATTTCCTGAGTAATTGATTGATTTTCAGGAAACCAAAAAATTAACATCTCTGTGTTTTCTATTTTATATGATATTTATTTTTTATTTAAAGGTGGACAAAGGGTTAAAAATCATTTGGGAGGAATGACAGGTCTGTAGATCCCCACAATCATAAAAATCTCCCACCCTTAGAAAACCACAAAAATAAAGTAGAAAGCACTACATGAGGTATTTCTCAGCTTCATTCCCTTGCAGCACATTGCAGATATTTTTGTAATATCATGTGATTTCCATATTCCTTAAGTAGCTTGGAAATTTTTTTCTTTTTTTTTCCTTTTTTTTTTTCATATAGGATTAAAACAATCCCTTGGTAAAGACTCATCATGACGGTGCTTTAAAGTGCCATGACTGTCAACTCACAAGTCATCTTAAAGTTGGATGGCTGACATAATAGCATCTTTTTTTTTTTTTCGCTGACCTAAATCAAGCATTGGATGGATCAAGACTTCTCCCTATATCATCTCAAAGAAAGGATTTTGGCTTTCTTTTTTTTTGTGCCCATGTTCAGCTATTGGTTACTTTATGCTGAGCTGTGAACTGTGTGGTTGTTGGAAGCAGCATTAAAAGCCAGGGAGTGCCTCTGTTTTCAAGAATGTCTATCACTCTACTGTTTTAGGCTCCAGACTGGTTGTAAAATACATCTACAGCTATATAGGATATGTATTTGATCTGCAGACCTCAGAGATGAACAAAACCAAATTGTCCAGAATGAAGAGATTTAAAAAAATATGGAGGGTGAGTGAAAAATATGCATTAGCCTGTTAAAAAGATTGGAGTGGTAACAAATAAATTGCAAGCAGATAATTTTGGTGTTTGTGGACAAGTCTGGCTGCATGCACGTTATTTGATCAGACTTTTTTCATTGCAGGGTTTGATTGTGTGCTTATTTTTCTTTTTTGCATATTAGCTGCATCTTCACGAATTTCTCGAGACATTAAGCATTCAAGTTTATTTGACTTTTGAGAAAAGTTTCAGAGAATTTGCAACAGCAACATTTATACAGTCAGAGCTCTTGAGGAAACTAAGCTAAACTGATTTCCTCGGTGGCCTTTAAAAATGCCATTTAAGGTTGGATGAATATAAAAAAGGCATTACAAAAAAACCAAGCCTCTTTTCCCCTCAGGCTGAGGGGAAAATTTAGGGCTGAGATATACTGTAGAGTCGAACTAAATGGGACATGGTTAAAGCCCTTGCAGCATCGGAATCTAGCATGATGGCCAAATTAAATAATAATAGATTGTCGCATTTACTTTATAAACAATTGCGTGTCTCATAGGTTGGAAATAAGAGAAATTAAACAGATGATTCTTTAAAAAACGTGAAGTTAATTTGGTGCAACAAGTGAAACTGGCATCTCTCTGATGTCTCGTGAACTGGGTTTCCTTGAAAAGTTTGGGGTTAGTTTTTCTCATTGTTAAATTTGCTGCAAACAGTAGACATTTAAAAGGAATTTAAGTCTTTAAATACATTGTTTGGATGTTTTCAGAAGATGGGACTCTGATATAAGTTAATTATATAAATTATGTTGCATTATTAGTTAAATAATGTGTATTTTCCCTGATCTGAAGCTCAGTTGACTTGCTTAGTGATAACATTGATTTGACTACTTTAAATTAGCTTTGATTTGATATTCTATTAGTGATGGGAAATGGTTAATTTCCACACTCTTCAGCAATTTATAGTCAGGGCATTGAGTAGCAGAGGATATTCACATTTATAAGTCTATCTTCAGATAGATGTAACATCTCTATTTATGGTTTTGTTTGTTGAAAAGTGTTATTGCCTGAGTGAAAATTATATTTTAATCATCATACAAGTTTCATTTGTGCAAACAGGCAGTTTCCTTAGAAATTAAAACAGATCCATTAAGCATAAGTAGATATTATATCATATTAAGTGACATGAGATAATTACTGTAGTCAAAGCACGGTGCTTAAATGGGCTCCGAGAGTGGTTTAGTTGTAAGAGACAAAATGTCCTTCTTGGATAGAAGTATTTTATTTGCATATAGCCGTGTATGTTGTTGTGCAGCTGAACACTTTGTCCTTTACCTCCTCTTTGTGAAAGCTATTTAGCTGCAGGCTATTAGGCATCCTTTAATTGATGCATTTTCTGCTCCTCTCCCTGAAGTGTTTGTCCCTCTTCCATCATTGTGGTACCTGGTATTTCAGGGTAATATAGCTCAAAATTAAATCTCTGCAGAATCAGGTGTCAGTTTAAACTGTTTCCTTTTTTTTTCCTTCTTCAAACTGTTCTGGGTAGGAGTACATCAAAATCTCAAAGAGGGCTTTTATGCTTGGGATTAAACCAAAAGGGTTAGACCTTATATTGTGCAGAGTGTGCTTTTATAATAAGCCATAATATATTTATGCAGGAGATTATACATCTATGATATGGCACACAGTCCCTTCCTCCACCTAACTCTCAGCACTAACTTGCTCAGTATTTATGGATATATCAAAATCATGATTTACGCTGTACTTATCATTAACATCCTTTGCAATAGCTCTCCGTAGTTCTTGCCATCCTTCAGAATCCAGTCATAAAATGAAGAGATTAACAGATAATTAAATTAAATCCTTAATTATTTGGGGATGATGAATTCACTCTGTGATTCCAGAAAGGTATAGAGAGTCTCTTTCACAAGCAGTATAAATTGAAACCAGTGGAGCTGTGATGATTTATGCCTTCTTGACGATCTGACTCACACTGTTAATTTTCTGCTCCTCTTTTAAAAACATTTTAATAAAAAATGGATGTAGGAACTGTTTATTAAAATATGAAGCTTTCAAGATATTTTTGAAATACTATGTACACTCCAAGATAGCACTGCTTGAAAAGTATCTGTCATTTTTCACACCAAATAGAATGTCCTTCAGCAAAAGGCAGGGAAACTTCACTTTTGTTTCTCTAAAGGTTTCTGCCATCCATGGGAAGCCTCTCATTGTTTTTAATTAATTCTTGATCTGGCCTGTGTTTCACGCCGATCTCCAAAGGGTTGGAATATATCACTGACAGTTAAATCTTCCAAAGTGTTCGGCAGGTATCCACTCCTGCTGGAGAAGTGGCTGGTTACAATACATTCCTGAAGATACAGCCAACCCGTCCCAGTAAGGACACAAAGCCAAACTTACCAGAAAAAAAACAAAACAAAACAAGGAAATGAAGTATAGGGTAAAAAAAAGCAGAAACAATAAGCCATCAATCTTCCTGTACTCAATTCTAAGTGCATTTACTCAAAAAAAATCTGCCTACAGTCATTATAAAGCAAATTACAGACTGTGGTATTTGATGGGAAGGCTGGGCTGTGGTGAGTACTGAGGGTTGTAATATTTACCTTAGGTACTGGGCTGTTTTGAGACCTTGTTAGTAATGGTTCTGCCTGATGCCGAGTTAACACTTGCCCCAAGCTTGGAAAAAACCACTGTGCCGAGTTTTGTTAGGAATAAAAAAGTAAAGCAATTGTCATGGAAACATGAAAATTGATATGAAAGAATATAATGGCCAATTCAAAGCCAGTGATTCTCTCGTGTAAACCTTTAGCTAGAAAATGTCTGGAACAGACATTATTTACTCAATAGGACACTCCATCGTGATCCATCATACCTGTAAGTGTTTAAGCTCCGGGTTTTTTTAATGCATTTTTGACCCAATAGCTTATGATGGCTATAAAGCCCTATTATGTCCTTTCAGGCTAAGTGTTTGAAGTGGTGTTTGAAGCAAATACACCTTCTTTAAAAATCCCCGTAATTTGCTCTGGAAAATGCTTATGGTAGCGAGCTGGAGCAATTTGTTCTCTTCAGGAACATCTCCTGGAACTGTCACTGATTCCATCAGGCAGCTGTACTTTCCTACTTCATAATTTCTGTATTTCAGGCTGCAAATTGGTATAAAAGCACTGATTCTGGAGCAATTTTTAAGTCTCTCTGATTCTTAAATACATATCTTGATAAATATTATTTTAGGTAGCTTGTGTTAGCATATGTAGGGGCTGAGGTGCAGAAAGAATGTCTTACTTCAGTGCTGTTAAAATACATTATATTTTAAAAGAATTACAGCCTGAGCCCCAGCCTTAGGGGCAACAAGGCTGAAGTGTTTGTAACTCGTTAACAGAATGTGCGTCCAGACTTTCAGGGCTTCCCCCCTCCCTCGAGTGGTGGTGATCTGCCCTTTTGCTGCTGAGCACAGGGTATGAGTGCAATTTCCAGCTTGTGTGGGCTCCTATACTCTCCTTGCTCCCCATAATACATCCATCAGGCAGCAATATGGTGCAGCTTTAAACCTTTCTGGAGAATTCCATGTCTTCCTTGCAGTCTGCAGGACGGCTGCTCCTGGGCTGTGCTGTGTCAGAGCATCCTGCAGCAGCTCTGCCTAAGCAAGAACGGATGTTAGAGCTGATGGCCCCAGATCTGAATGAGCAAAGATGGATTTAGGAGAGGAACATGCATGTCAGCGAATTTCTTGATGGTTTCTTTTCTGCCTCTCCCTCTAGTAGCTTTTAATGAGGATGCAAAAGTCCATCAATTAGTGCACTCCCCTCTTTCCATTTTCAAGGATGCTGCTCCCATCCTCTGCAGCAGGCACTAATGGGGGAAGGATGACTGGGAGAGGAGTGGGAGAGAGAGAGGAGGCATCTGAAAGTCTGTAGATGACCCTCAGCACAGGCAGGTGGGGAAAGGCTTGGGCAGCCTCCGGCCCCTGGCTGAGCACATCCTCCCTTCCTGCAGCAGAGGATGAGCCTGCAGCACCCATGGGTGCCTGCCCGGGGAGAGGTGGAGCAGCTCTCTGGCAACTTGAGCGGCGGGGACCTGCCTGAGGATGATCTGGTTAGTGCTGGCAGGTAGGAAGGGGGTCTGAGAGGAGCAAAGATGACAGAGACCCCCCAAATCTGAGGTACAGGGGTGGCAGATAGGTTGGGGGAACTGCTTATTCTGTTGACAGAGGGCAACAGTGGGGTCAAGATTTCTGCTTTTGTGGTTCTCCCTTTGCTTTCTCCTCTCCTCCCTTTGACGATTTGGTGATCAGGTGGAGGAAAGGAGGAGGAAAGATGGAACAACTCACAGCACCACTGCTTCTGCTGGGACCAGCTCCGGTCCCTCAGACTCCTTTGTCCCCAGGTAAGGAGCAATAGTGAAAGAAGGTTGTAGACAGGTGTGGGCCAGCTCTTTTCTCACAGGTAACAAGCAACAGGACAAGAGAAAACAGACTAAAGTTATGCTAGGGGAGGTTTAGGTTGGATATTAGGAAAAATTTCTTCATCAAAAGAGCTGTCAGGCTGCCCAGAGATGTGGTGAAGTCACCATCCCTGAAAGTGTTCAAAAAAGGTGTAGATGTGGTGCTTAGGGACACAGTTTAGTGGTGGACTTCGCAGTGTCAGGTTAATGGTTAGACTCGATTTTAGAGGACTTTTCCAGCCTTAATGATTCTATGATTCTGTGTGGGTTTTAGTTCCTGTGTTTGGGGAAAGGTTTGGCCATGTCCACTTCAAGTCCTCCAGTTTCAAGGACTTCTCATGGCTGAATCAGGAGGCTCCACCATTCTTCCCTTGAAGATTCGTGTCCTGGCCCAGGACTCAGCCATGCTCAAAGGGCTCACTTGGAAAGTGCTCAGGCAAATGAACCAAGAAAACTCTTGAAAAACAACCAATTGCACATAAATGTGAATCAATCACTGATAACTTTCTGCTGATGAAACTGAAAAGGTCAAATGTTCACCTTGGGGAGGCATTTGGCCCTTTGTTGCTCTCTGTGTGATGCATTTTGCTAGTGAGGGTGGCTGAAAACAAACTGCATTGATTTAAAATAATAATAGAAAACATTTTAATATGTTGTTGAACATAGCATTTTACTATGTTCTTGAACATAACAGTTACCTACAGAGGTCTTCCTTGCAAAGATGAGTTTGCTTAAAATGGTCTTAGTTATTCAGGGCCTGTCTTTTGTGTCATGAAACTAGTGAAAAAACTCCTATAAATCAATAGAAATGTACATTACAGATTTTGCTGTGTGTTGCTCCTTTTATAACTCTTATAAGGGTTCTAATTATATTTAACTGTTAGTATGTGATGTCTTGGTTCAATATGGGAACTAAATTCACTTCATGTTTAAGGGGTAGATCTTTTACTGCTCGTTCCCCAAGGTCAGTAGGGGACTCTCGAGTGTGGTAAAGCTGTTAAGTGTAAACTGGATTAGAGAATTTACACATGCTTGCAAATCTCAGTGAGCAGGCTTTAAATTGCTTGATTTAAGCTTTTAAGTGGACTTGGTAAAGCAATCTACAAATACGTCCTTCTGCAACATTAGATACAAATGTAGGACACGCTATCTGAAAATGCTTCTTCTGCTTTCCATTTGAATTTTGCAAACCCATATGGATGAAAAACAATATTGAAACTTAACACACTGACCCTGCAAACCCGTATTCAGGTGAATGATTCCATTCATGGCAACAGTTCTTTTGGTTTCTGTGGGAACTGCCTATAAAATTAAACATAGCTATAAATGTTTACTGCCCCATCAGAAAAAATGAATAAATTGTTGAAAAATGAATGGCGTTAAGTGTTCACTGTCCTGGCAGTGTTGTGAGGTTTTTGGATAGAACCGATTGGGATGTAGCTGAGCCACAGCTACACAGACCAGGGACCTAAGGGTGGTCCTCTGATGGACTTGGATTCATCTCCCTCGCCTGCGGGATGTAAAACCCCGGCAATAAACTGCAAAGGAGACCCTCCCAGAGTGAAAAAGCCCTTCACCCCCAACATTTTGGCTGCCTTAACAACTTCCTTTCATGTTATTTCATCTGAAGATATCAGAGATGCTGCTTGTTTAGTACCAGGGATGACATCAGGATGTCTGTAGCACAGACAGCATTTTAACCTGATTTTTACAAAAGAAATTACACTCTCAGAGTATCGCACTGCAATTCAAACACTTCAGCAACCTAAAGCTAAAATGGAAAATTGAGCAACCAAATGAAAATAAAAATGAGTGTTTCCAGCTTAACTCTCCTTTGTAAATCACTTTTCACCTGTGATCCTCCTTTCACAACAGACCATGCTAAGAAGTTGACTGCGCTTCTGTTCATAAGACACTGATGCTGTGCTGATGGCTGGCTGTAATCACTGCTCACAGTGACAGCAGGCTGTAGGAAATTTACTTCAGCATTTACAGCCAGCATTTTCACTGTGAATGGTGAGATCTGAGATTTCTGGAGTAAAATCCTTGCAGTCACAAGCAAACGTCCAATAGTGACCATGGCTCAAGTCTTAGATGCTGAGGGTGTTCTGGATGAATGCACCTGATTTAACAAACCGTGTGGCACGGGGACTTAGCTGCATTGCTTGCACAGAGAGGTAGCTTCAAATGTTCTGTTCTTATTTAACTGAGATGCAACATATTCATAATTGATAGAATTTATTTTTAAATTATGAGGAGAGGGGAAAGGAGGAGGACAGCACTAGAATTCAGCCCTCCCATTCAGGGACAACATGAGAAGCTTGTCTGATTTTGCATTCACAGGATCATAAAATGATTAGGGTTGGAAGGAACCCTCAAGATCATCGTTATTCACCTCCAGGGTGGAAGGGCCTCTTCCCACCACAGCTCAGTCTCATATTGCTCTCTTCTCTGCATCAGCACATCCTGAAATGCATGGACTGAGCTTCTCAGCACTAACAAGGCATTGATGGGGAGCTGGGACTTGGCCTTTGATTCATTTTCTATAGACACAATGGTCTACTTGATAGAGTCTTAGGGTTTATGGAAGTTGTGGGCCGTATGCCACTATTGGATGTGGGAGTTTGAGCCTAGTTTTGCTAATTTAAGTTCCTAAATAGGGCTTAGCCTCTTCCAAGCAGCAAAAAAACCCCAAACAAACCTGTGAACAGGTTTGTCTTCCAAAATGTGTCAATGGGGCAGAAGCTGAATGTAATGTATTTACATTTAGCAAAAAATACCTGTTTATGAAAAAAATATGGGCTTTTTATTGCCTGTATTTAAAGGACTGACAAAATACTGACGTCAAAAGAAAGCTCCCATCTCACACATTTTTAATGCAATCAATGCATTCCTTGCTGGTGGGATGTGGGGCTGTCTCTGACAACAGAAGGACAGTGAGTTGAGTCACCCTTGACTGTCAATTTCGTGGTCCTCTGAGGGCCTGTCGGGAGAGATGGATTGTCCTGCTCATCCCTGGGCCATGGTCCCAGCACAAAGATGGATCTTCCTTGGGGAGACATGCTGCCTCACCATCCCTCAAAGAGGTCAGGGGTCCATGTGGTCTATGGGTCTGTGGGAACTGGGCTGTGCTGTGACAGAGCTCACTGGCACCACAACTGGACCCCTCACCAATACAAAAAGCTGAGCAGGGAGCAGCCCTGTCCCTTTTTCTGGCATGTCCATTGAGAAAGGCCTTTCTTACAGAGGCTTTCTTACCCAACTCAGTTAGGATTTGCCTCCTCTGAGTGGAGGGCAAGTGTTTATTACCTGAGAGCTCTTGCATCTTTGATCCCACAAATAGCTTACGCAAGCACAAAAGCATGTGAGCCTGGTCCAGGCTGGCACCTGAGGAACATTGCTGCTGGTTAATTTGCATGTGCCCTGCTAAATTGAATATTTAATCTGAAAATTATATAGGTTATACTCTTGGGAACCGATGTGCAGGATTTAATGGCAAATAACACAGTCAGTAAAGGCCTACTTATAATAATTTATTACTGGCTTTTGTGTGTGTGTTGCTTTTTTTTTTTGTTTTAAAGAATGTTGAAATTGTCCTGGGACTCCTCTTGACCCTCTCTCCCTAGAGGGTAATCGTGACTTCTCCTCCTTTGCCCAGCAACAGCACTGAAGGGTGGGAAGGTGAAAGTATCCTTGAAGCGTGGCACAGAATAACTGTTTGGTAGATAATTGCTGCATTTAGGCGGGGTACAGAATTAATGGTATGGTGTCCTTCTGGCAAAAAAATTGCATGTATTAGAGAAGCGGTGCTAATAATTCAGAATGCCTCTGCAAATGCAGAAGTTTGCATAATTGCACAAATTTGGTGAGTGCAAAAGCCGTGTAAAAGAAATGGTTTCTGATGGCAGTAAATAAAATGGTACGACTTTCAGTTCATAAAGAATTTGTTTATGCAAACTCTGGAGTCTACTGAAATCTCAGGACTCACTCCCTTTGCCTTTTACTGGATGTTGTGTGGCAAGGTGTTACCAGTTCCTCTCTGCAGGCAGGATGACTGGCTGTTGCCCACACCTCATATATGGTGAAAATCAGAGTGGTCTCCAGCCTAGGATGAAGGTATCTTAATCTGGAGGACTGGTCAGGAAGGTGGTTACCTCCTTCCCCTCTGGTGAGTTTTGGACAGTTTTTCCAAAGTTAATAACCAGAAGATTTTTCCTTTCCATTTCACTACCAGATCAGTTCCTAGATGGCTCTTCTCCTCATTTCAGCCATACCATTGTTGAATTTCTGCCCATTTTTCTCCTGTGATGATTTCCTTTTATTACCATTGGCTTCCAAATAGCTCATATGGGAGGCAAGCAGGAAAAATATTTCTGTGTGTTGACTCTGTTCTCTTCTAACACCTACAAGGGGGAAGAAGGGAGGTTTCTTGCACCCTTCTGAGGTGAATCTTAATTTCATCATTCTTGCTCATTGACAAAAGGAAATGCTCTTTCCTTTTTCTGCACAAAGGAAAGGACAACATCTGGAGCTGAGTGGTGCCAGCAGAAACCTTCCTGCTGGTAAAAAGACCAAGAGGGCACAGATATTTAACCACGAGGTTGGATGGAGACCTGCTAAGGTACATCTGAGAGCCTGTATCTTAATTCTGTCAGCCTCAGAGACTGAGAAGGTCTATTTTAATATGTTGTCTCAGTCTCAACTGCCTGGGAAAGCCATTTTTTGTTGCGGAAAGCTCTCTATAATTAAAAGTACCCATTTGTTTTGAACCTCTCTGTTGCGTTAGTGCATTAGAGTAGCTGAGCTGCATCCCACAGATGTCCTTTGGGGATAAAGAGGTGCAGTGACAAAGAAGGAGGCATTCTGATGTACCCCACAGTCATATTCCCTTCTAGATTTTGGACTTGTACAAAGCTGAATCCTTGAAGCGAGGGAGGCCTTAGTGTTGCCTTTGGGAATATGGCCAGGCTGCTGGCTGAAGAGTCAATAGTATGATGAAATTTAGGATCTTTTGGTATGAAGGATCTGACCTGTACAGAGTTTGGAAAGGGTTTCTAGTGAGCATTTCTTGCCATTCCTTCTCTTGTCCTGTTGTTGCTCCCCATAAAGCTTGGAGCAAGCACTTGCTGGACCACAGGAAAGAAACAGGTTTCTGGCTGCTCTCTGAATTTCACTGTTTTTATTGCCTTTGTAGGGCTGTTCCTGAGAACTAAGTATCTCTGAAATAGTGACTTGATTGACGATAAGGAGATGGGATATTGCTCTCCACATCTGCTACAGTTTCAGGCAGTGTACAGCAATTGATGGGGCAAAAAGTCTACTTGAAGAAGAACAAAGCACTCCATTCATTGTCTTTCTTTTGGTGAAGAGCAATCCTACTTGAACACTGATAGATGGCTGCAACTAAAAGACACAGTAGGGTGGACTGAAGTTTTTGACACTTAGTTCGTCGCAGAGGTGCTCTAAATAGATCTTACACACGGATTTCCAGTGTTCAGGTGTAGCTGTGTTCCCTGTCAAACCAGCCAGCATCATTTGTTTGCTCAGAAAATGAAGCAGTAATGGCATATATTACTTAGAATAAATTCAGTTTATTTTAGAGGAAATAAAGTAATAAAAGGAAGCTGAGATTTATTTTTTTTAAAGCCACATGGGTATTTTCCCACAAACTATAGGATTTGTGGTGACTCCTAAACTCTTTATGGATTCTTCTTTGATAAATTTTTGCCTTTTGAATGTGAAGTAGCTTTTTTTTTCTATTTTTTATTTTCTTGGTTCAGGCCAGCTGTTTGTTTCTGTGGAAAGTCCTCCTCCTATTTCATATCTCCTCACTACTTCTAATAGTACAAACAGAGAACATTTTTCATATTTCTGCTCCTAAGCACTCTAAAACCACTGGGATACTCCAAAGGCTGGTCTGAGTAGCCAGACACATCTTGTGAAGGTTTTGCAGAGAGAGTAAACTCTGCACAATTCATTTTTAAAAACTCTCAGGCTCCTTCTTTCACCACTGGGATTGCCCTGATGGTGATTCTGCTCCTGCTTCCACGTCACTGAGTGCTCAGGGGCCTGTGGGAGTCCCACCAGGAGTTTTTTACGGTGCAGCAGATCTGGGCTCAGCCTGGTGCCCAGGATTTCTGCCTTGCAGGGGGTGCTGGGTGGGTCTGTTGCTGCTGGTACCCTTCAGCTATCTAAACTGCGCCTATTTTCCTTCCTCATTCTCTCCTCATATCATTTCTTGTCTGCCTGTTGTACACCAGCTCAAAGTAAAGAGGACTCTACCTTTTGATTGGTGATAAAAGTGATTCTAAAAATATCTTGAAGAGATCCCCTTGGCCTTTTTTCCAACCTATCAAATCCAGAAATCATGTTTGCCTCTTTGTTTTGCTTTCTGCTCTGAATATTTTTGTCTCCTTCAGCACTCTTTCATAGGATTACACTCAGAGTGAAAGAAATGATCAAAGGATTAGAACAATTAGTGTAAGAAAGAACATTAAAATATGCGTAAAATGCTTTGATTTAACGACAAGTGATGTGGATGTGAGTTTATAACAGTTTACATATTTATGAAAGATGTAAACATGAGGAAAACAAGAAAATATTTGTCATAACAAGTTGGAGTTTAATTTACACTTATGGAATGAAACTTTAAATGGAATAGTGTATGCTGAATAAAAGCAAATTGTACTGCCTATAACATCTCTGCAGCTATAAAATAGTTCACAGGAGATGCAACTAAATCCCTTTGCTATTATATAAAAATTTTCGACTGACCTAGAGGAAACACTAAGATACTGATTTAGGAAAATAGTCTTGCATCACTAAAAAGGTGGTCTGAATTATGGAGTGGCTGGGGCCGTTTTCCCTCACTAATTCCCAAGATCCAATAGTCTTTGAATTTGACAAGATGTGCAGAGGGCAAACAATCTCAGAGATGTAGTTTCTAGTTTTTGTGCTATGCAGTGAGGCTAAACAGCAGCTGCTGCAGTGAATTCCAGCCTTCATGGGACTGTGATAGTATTGCATCTAATTGCTTTGCAGACTGTGTTATGTTTTAGCTTGATGCCTCTCAGGAAAAAAAAAGAGAAGTTTCTTAATTCCTTTTTGCACCAGAAGTGCTTTGATGAAGAAGTGTTAATGCTGTTCTAGCGGAAGAAGTGTCTGTGCAGAGTGCTTGCTATGGGTCCAGAGACACCAACCTCTTAGACCACCTATGGCAAAATTTATTCCTCAGCCCTTCCTTTAGAAATTTCTCAGGACAACACAAGAAGTATTTAATTCTGAAGCAGTCCACTGAGGCAGGCAAGCCTCATTTTCCAGGCTAGGCTCGTCAGAAAAGATGGTAAAGCTCTCCCAGATTTGTGAATATCCACTGCTGTGTGCACTGGAGTTACTCAGCACCTTTCAAAACCAGCTTGTTCATGAGTGCTTACAGATGGCCCTAGGTGCCTTGCATGAGTCTTCTAGATTAGAAAACTGCACCTTTACACTCCAGCCCGAAGGAACTGAGGGCAAAGTCAGCATTAAAACCAAAAGTACAACCACATCACACTGCTGGGGGCTGGCACAGCAGCTCCTGGGAGCCTCAGTGTGTCCCTGCCCAGAGGGCTGGCACTGAGAATAATCTGGAGTGGCATTACACCTGGCGGGGAGATGTGCTGTAATGGAAGAAAAGGGACAGACCTGTGCCAGGCTTTCAGAACCTGGCCGTGGTTTGCATTCTGAAAGTGCCTTTATCAGTCAAGATAGCACACCAGGATGCAATTTGCTGTGAAGACGCCAGATATGAGTTGGTGTCTTGGGGTGACTCTATCATGTGTATCCCCTATCATGCTCTATGCCCAAAAAGTAGTAGTGTGCCTTTTCTGTGCCTTTAAACTGAGCTTGAAGAAAAAAAACCCAGATGAACTTTCCAAAGCAGCTTCTCAAGGACACAGAGATTACACTCAGTGTTTTTTCTGACTGCGGAAGGCACGAAGGGAGCACCCTGCTTGCTTTTTCTTCAGCCAGCTGGGTTTTTTTCCCTCTTGGTGTGAGACTGAGAGCTGAATTTTGTTTCCTGGGACTTTGGTTTTTTACCTTTCTTCTCTTCTGAACTGTTTCAACAACATCAGAACACCTCAGGAGAATTTTCTCCCCGAGGCCCGGGGGTGGGCCCACGCCCTCACCGACCCGCTCCGAGGAGGAGAGAGACCACACCTACAGAAGGACTCTGAAATCTTCCCAGGTTTCTCTCTATAGCGGGGGTTTTAATTCATTATTCAGTATCATTATCCTTTTCCTGTGTGTTTGTTAAAATAAATAGTTTTTATCTCTTTCACTTTCCTTCGAGGAAAAAATTTCTTTTTCCCCGAACCCTGTGGGGGGGGAAGGGTGGTTGCAACCTGGTTTTTCTCTCAGGGGCTATATTACTAGATTTTGGCCAAACCGGCACAGTTGGGAACCATGAGATTCTAAGGAAGTGGAGCTCTTGAACTAGCAAATACAAATAATTTTACTTTGAATTTTACATACTTAGTAGATGGTCATACAGAGATGGTGTGGCAGATACATGCATTACAGTCACACAGAATGTATGAATGTGTGATTATGTGGATAGGTAGTGATAAAGAAAATATATGTAAAGAAGAAGAGAATTTGTTAAAATCAGAACAGAAAAAGAACAGTGAGAGGCAGGTAACTTAATAGTGGAGAAAATCTTTCCTGACTTACCTCAGTTCAGAGGTCTGTGTTAAGATTCAAGAGAGGTTTCAGACCATCTGCTGATGTGAAGCAGGTTAAATGCTGAGGAGCACCATCTTGGTACAAACCAATCTGCCTTTTATTTTCTAAAACTTGTATGAAGTTAGCTTAATTTCTCTAAGGCAAATAAATATAGTATTATTAAATTATCTTAATACAACGATGGTAAACAAATACCCATACTGCTAATGTGATTTTTCTTTCTGTAAGGTAGTGAATATATTTATTCACTGATTTGTAACTCAGCTGGATTTCTGCCTTCTGCCTATGGAAAGCTCCAGGGCCACTTCTTTTGAATCTCTTTGCTTTTAATCTTTTCTGGAAATCTTTATTTTCTATTAGCATAACTAAACAGAGCAAATGAAGCCTACAGCTATTACTTGCCTTTGCTAAGCTCCTTCCTGTATTGTTACATTATTCTGGATATCTGGTTGTTGTTCCTTGTATTATCTTTTGCTCAGTAAGACATACAGTACTACAGAAAGACTTAAGATTAAATGATAGGACTGCACTTGGCTCAGTCTTTCTGCCGTTGTACGGAATTATTTGGGATTTAGGTCAGTCATCTAAGGATTCATCTCCTAAATAGAAGATGGATTTTCCTTGAATCATTAAGTCTCACAGGTCTTTTCTTCCCACATCTCTGAAGAGGTTCTTTCATTTATAAGCTCCTGGCATGCTCAGATAACTTTCTTACATGGCTTGACACAGTATCAAACTCCATTAGTCACTCAACAACCCTAATCCATCCTCTGGCCTCCCTGCAGTGGAACGGAGCTGAAGCTCCAGCCTGGCTGGGACTCCAAACCCTGGCTGAGGGATGGATGGCTCGTGCAAAAGGGCTTTTCATAAACAGCAAAATCCCCTCACTGGCAAGCCCAGTGCTGGGGGCAAGGATTCCTCTTATGCTCACAAACTCAATACAGGGGGCAGGAGGAGGAATAGAAAAAAGGCAAGAATTGACATCAACAAAAATAGCAGTTGAACATAGATCTGGAGTTCTTGGTGTCAAATGTAATTCAGAAGAATTCAGAAGTGGAGTCCCTAAATACTTTAATTCTCTTTATATATATATACATAAATATATTTCCTTACACACACAGACATGAAAACCCCACAGTCACACTACACATTTCTGTGGATGTCCAAGTGCAGCAGTCCTCCTCAGGGAGGAGAGCTGTATTGCTTCACCAGAAGGTGTTTCGAGAGAACTTTGAACACTCTAGCAGCAAAGCCATTCTAGCAGTACAAACTTGGGGAAGAGGAACCTCTCTTAACTCAAATGAACTCTGTGTAGGTTGAAAAACCCCTTTTCAACACTGCCAAATCTTTGAAGTGAAAATCTGCACGTTGTGAGGGAATGATTGAAGTGTGAAAACCACCTGTCCACGAGAAGCCTATAAAGGATCCCCACCTGCTCTGATCAGTGTGGATGTGTAACACGAGCCATTGCTGTGTGCTGCTCTCTCTTTGTGCTGTGCGTTTCTGCAGCCCCAGTGTCAGTGTTCAGCTCAGCTGTAGCACCGAGGAGCTGCCTGTCAGATGCAATGCCACAAGACCACCCTGACACTGAAAAAGGGCCGCAGGACACAGAACTGGGGCGACCAGTTTAGCTGGTGGGCTGGCACAAGGTGAGAGACTAAAAAGCTTCGTAACCCAGGGACACAAAGAGAAGTTTTGCAGTGAGCAGAGATCAGATATGTGAGTGGTGCTGCTTGGGTTACATGAGCATGGCAAAATTCATTGAAAATTCATTGGAAAGAGAAGTTGACCCAGATGAAGGTTTCCTGTGTTTCTCTGTGAAGGGTGTGAAACCCTCTTGTTCTGGTTTTGCAAATTTCTCGCAACAGAGTTGGACCTCTGCAATCCCTTTGGCCAAGAGACCAGCACCATCCTACTCCCATCTCCATCGGCAAAAGGCGCTTGCAGTGGTCCCGTTCAAAGCCCCAAGACTGTGCTTGAGACCTAAGGCTACATTTCCCAAGGCTGTGCAAGCCCAGTCTTGTGACTGGGGTTTGTCTCAGGCTGTATGAAGGCTGTTCTCCATCACAGTCACGAGCCAGATTTCAGAAGAGTCTCATCAAAATTAAAGGATGGTAGCAGGCAGCTAAGGTGAAGTGATGCCTGAGCAGAGTAAAATAACACTTGGGTAGAGGTACTATTAAGCACTTGTACAGGCATTTTTTTCTTCAGAGACAAAATAATCTTTTATGATTTTGGGCTTTTTTTTTGGTTGTCTTTTGGTGTGGTTGGTTGGGTTTTTGTTTTGTTTGTTTGTTTTTTGTGGTTGTTAGGGGTTTTTTTCCCCAGTATCCTTATTATCAATTGTTACCATAAAGCAATTGCTATGTATTTCTAAAACAGAAAGCACACTCCAATATCTCTTTGGAGATTTTGATGTGATTGGTTGAATGTCATGTAACTCGTGAATTGTGAACGTCCTATAAATATTTTAAAACTCCTGTTCCAGCTGCAGACTCACTGAAATCCATACTGAGACTTCATTTGCCTGACAGATGCCTTTGTATTTGCAATTCTGTCTGGTCTTGCTGTCGCAAAATCTAATCAGGAAAAACAGGTCAGTGCTGGTTCGAGCCTAGTCTCAAGGTGTTTGGTTTGAGGTTGCATTGCAGTTGTCACCACCTTCTTGCACAGTTTTGTATTCTCAGACCTATTTCCCCAGACCAAAGGTCCCTTTGCTCTGATAACACTTCCACACTGCACGAGGAAACTGGGAAAATAATACTGAGGTGGGAGAAAGGTTTAGACACAGAAGTCATCAGGATTAGATTTGTGCATAGATCAGTGACAGTGAAACACCCTTGAAAAATCTCTGCCTCAAAGCAAAATTTGACTTGCCTAATGTTCTCGTTTTGTCTTGTTGGGTGAATAAAAGATTATGATAATCTCGAGGGATCTTGTAATTCTTCTGCTGAATCACTGTTTGCAATAGGGATAATTTTGCTGCATAAACATGAAGGAAATCAGAGTTTCAGGATTTGATGGCTAGAGGAATTTCCATAAAAATTTGGGGTACAAAAGGAATACGGTGTCTGCCCCACTGTTATTTCTGTTAGGGTCACCAACAGAGGTGTAAATTAACCCCAGCCCACATGTATCAAGTCAATAATAGCAGGACTAACAGAAAGAAATGTAGATTTAAAAAAAATGTACCCTCTAGGATTCAACATAGTTTTATGTTTGGCTTATCCATGGTATTCATACCTACCAATAGCTAACAATTACATACAAATACTCACTAGAAGGCTCCTACACTGACCAGAGGTTTAAAAACAGATTTTTACTATTATTCTGTGGTATATATGTGGTTTTTACTTTTAGAGACCTAGAGCCATCCACAATCTTCCAAATCCTGCACTTTTCAAAAAACCAAAAGCCCTCAGCTGACTATCTCACTGAAATATTTCAGAGAGTCACTCCAGTTGTGTCTTATTTTCTGCACTCTGTAATAAGCACCAAGCATTTATTCTTTGGTTATGTAATTTATAAAATTCATCTGCTAACTAAAAGTCAGATTCACTGACAAAGAAAAAAGTAAAGGCAAGTGAAATGTCTTCTGTAAAGGTTAAGTGCATACTTTATTTGCAACAGAGGATTAAGGATCTTCCCTGCAAAGTTTTGTGTATCTGAGTAACTTCGTAAAAATGAATTTTCTATATTACAAGCTGTAGTTCTGTAGTTAGAGAATTTTCTGAATCCTCTCTGCTGTGGATGGTCTCTGGGGTAAGTTCTCCAGTGCCTGCTAACATGATTGCATTCGTCATCTATCACTTCGTTCTGTACAGAGGTTTACTCTCATCTGTCTTCCCTACCAGGCTGCCCACTTGCACAAAACTTGTGGGACTTTTAATATATTTGGTGAACTTTATTTTGTGGAATTTTGTTGAGTAGCCACAAGTCCAAAATTGATCAGGGCAGACACACATACAACATAGTCATATCAGAGAATCATTAGAAGCTTGGATTTAAAAAATCAGATTAAAAATAAGAAGCCATTGAGGAGTTCTGTGAATCCTATTTCCAATGGTTTTGAGGATATGATGGTATTTTGCAGGGTCTCAGCCGAGTTTGCAACCACAGTCAGAAGCAAGAGCAGTGAGAGGGGATGTAGGTAACAACTCATAAACTGTTCAGGATTGTCTGTGACAGATTCTCTGTACAGAGGGCTGGAGAGTGGCAAAGAGAAAGGTAGAGCAAAACTTTTCTGAGCAGGGAGCAACTGAAAGCTGAGGTAAAGCTGGAGATGCACAAAGTGTTCGCTATTTTGCTCTGTGCCTTCTGCGTTCTGGGGTCACATGCAGAGAGGACAAGCAAACTTCTTCCCTATACTTAGTTTTACAGGCTTTGGTAATAGATCTGCTTCTCTAAATTACAAATGTGTTGTCTCTGAGGGCAGATGGGGCAGAATTAGTCCCTATTGTGCTCCCCTTGGGAACAGCAAAATTACATCCAGGAAAGAACGCAGACTTGATTGCTTGGTATAGCAAATCTTTCTCGAATATTCAGTGTGAAAATCATTTGTGTAACTTCTGTATGTGGCATCTTAATTTTGCTGTTTGTTACACTCGTTCTAGAGCACAAATACACTTCCCGAAAATCACAAGATGAAAGAGAAGGCATAAATCTCTGATATTTGCAGTCGAAAGGAAATGAGGCCGTACCATGGGAGATTCTAACTAAACAGAGATTTGGATCCCATTTTCAGCAGCCTTCAATCCTTGAGTCTACCAAAGGCACTAAATTAAACAGCACACAACCCTTTCTAGAGCAAGATGAAATGATGTTTAAGCACCCTGCCAGTTAATGGGTGATTAGTGTATGCCTTTGCTCATTACTCCATCAAGGAACTTGCTCTCTAACAACTGGCATTGAGAAACGCTTTAATTATTCCTAAATTATTTTATGGTAATTAGTCAGCTGCAGTCCCAAAGAAGAAAGTAAGTTGAGGATAATGGCAGTATTTCCTGATTACCTAAAAGCGTGTTAATGCCCTGCAGTCCTGAATGTGTCTGGGGGGATGTGTGCCTATGCCAGAGTCCTCAGTCTTTGCTGTATGCTGTCTGAGTATACAGCCCAGCATAAATACCGAATTTCTGACCCTTTTTACGTCTTGGGCCACGATTCACACTTCTTCCAAGAGCTGAATCCTACAAAAAGCATAATTAGGGGAACTTTATGTATTCTATAGGCTGTGTGACCTCCGTTCTAAGGTTAAGTCATGTAACCACAATTGTCCATTTCATTTGCCTCCATTTGCATTGATCACTTGATATGTCTGTCATTGTTTACTGTTGTAGCTTGGTGCTTGCTTGAAGGTTTCTTGGCAAAATTTGAAACCCACGGAAGTAATGCCACGAATTGTGGCTGTTGCATCTTAATTTATCCAATGGTAATGCAGGGGTGGATTTCAGTATGGAAGCAAAAAACACCTCTGAAATTGAATGTGTACAGCTAATTCTGTAATTGGGAAAAACTTTGTGTTTGTGTGTTTGCGGACTTGTAGGTGTAGTTTGATGTTATTTTATTATTGATAATGAACCAAAAATTGTGTAGAATCAGAGCACTCCATAATTTCCTTGATAACTTTTATATTTCTGAGCACGAAACATGTAATTTCTTCTGTCACCGTAGTTTTGAAATATTTCCCAAATCTTCCACGTTAATCTAATAAATGTGTGTTTACTTTACCTGCTGCTAAGTACTACTTGAGTCAAAAGTAGGAGTTTTTTTCTGTCTGAGTACAGTCACCACTAAAGCTCTGTGTATTCTGGAGTATTCTGGACAGATAATTGAACAGCTGGCAGTAGTCCTGTCAATGAGTACAAGTGGTACCACAAAAGGTAGCTCAGCAGCTTTTCTTCTGCTGTTGTAACTTGCACAGTGCATCCATTTTCCCCCTCTGTCTAAATCAGGCAGCTGTACAGCAATTACTGTCAGCATAAATTGAGCAAGCTTGCAAATTTTCTTCAAAGTCATCCAAGAAAGCAACTTTATCCTTTAAGGTAACTGAAATACTATGTTGATATTATATACATTATATATATACAATTATTCATATAATTTATAGGTTTTCATAGGGACAAGTTAAGTGCACTTTATGTGTTTTATCTGGATGACTCCTAATGCATGGAAATGTGAATTATTCACGAGCTGCCTTTTGGTTATAGGAGTCTTTATACAGCTTTTGTTTGCTAATGCATTTGATAGGCTATTTTGTGCACTAACACATTATATAGAAAATGCTGGCAATAAAATAAATGCTAAATTATACATTCTGTAGTTCTGTATTAAGAGCTGGTACAGTCTGCTTCATCATCTTTCCTCTGCTCTGCTTCACAAATCTGAAGATAATTGATACTGTGGAACTATCACTCAACTCATCAAAAACACGCTGCCACTGAACTATTGCTGTGTATGTTGATGTAGAACTGGCAGGATTGGCCAATTCCTTAGAGCAGTGAAAACCTAAATATCTGACATGGAAGCTTCACTATAACACCCAGTGTCCATTTGGGGGCTTCTTAAAGTCTTAAATGCGAACAAATAGAATTTATAGTTATCGTCCAAACAAAATAATTAGTAAAGGTTTTGAGTGCTTGCGTGTGTCTAGCCAAACTGATGACCTAACTCCATGGGAAGGGAAGGGAAGGGAAAAGAGGATAGAGTGACCTCCATATCTTTTTCACCCTAAGGGCTTGTTGTTCAGAGTATAAATGAGCCAAGGTGATTTAGGGAAGACTCTGCAAACACAGAGGGTTCTATATGATGTGGAGGTAGGAGAATAGCTGCCTCCAGCTACCTCTTGCCAGATCCTTTGAGTTAGCAGCTCCCTCACAGCTTTCCCCATCCAGGCATTGCTGTGATAATAATTAATGAGCAGCTTTGACACAGTCTGGAGTTTTAAGTGCCTGTCATCAAGTAGTAACTGAGTTAATGGCATTCACTCATGCTCTGGGACCCTGTTGGAAGTCCTCAGAGATGTCAACACTATGGCTGTGAGGACGGGCTGATCCCTTTGGATTGTTTACTTATATCTTTGGAAACAATGGACATCACGTTGGCATTGCTCATGGTCATTTTTTCATGAGCAGGGTCTTTTCTAATAGGCTTTGTCAGTCTCTCAAAGTTTTTAATAAGATTCATATCTCCTCTCTACTAGACATCTTGATGTGGGATGACTCTCAAGCTCCTGATTTGCACAGCCACATTGGGCGTATCTTTCCCCTCAAAGGTCAGAGTTCAGAGGAGCTGTCGAATGACTTAAAACCTACTGCAGTTTCCTATGGACTCGTCAGTGCTAACTCTGCCCCGGGGATGTCAAGTGGACTTTTGTGGATTTGAACACTTTGGGACCACAGCATCATTCATCTCACTGAAAGTTCCTATTATCAAAATGTGCCTGCTGTAGCACATCCTTGTCCCTCAGGTACACTGAGGAGATTTTTCACTGGAAATGGGTATTTCAGCTGAGATAGCAATAAAAGGGTAACCCTAGAAGGCAAGTACCACACACAAAGTACCTGAATTAACAACAGAGGCAGGAGCAGGAACCATCTTCTAGATCAGCGAGATTACCTTTTATGTGGAATTTATAATTATAACTCTAGCCTGGTGTCTTTGACATTTTCATAGCCATTTGGATCCTTAGGTCACACTCTTCCCTACCATATGTAACATACATTTCCTCACTGGTTTTGGTGGAAGCACTTCAGGCTACCTTTGCATTATTGTTGAGGAGGACTGGAGCAGATGGGTGACCCGTTTCATACCTTGCAATTCAGTCACAGGGGAAAACGGTCATCATTTGCAATTCAGTCACAGGGGAAAACGGTCATCATTTGCAATTTTGTGCTCTGCTTGCGCCAAATCCACGTTCCAAGTCCAGCCTGAGTCCCACCTAGCGCCTGGTTTGATAGTTCTTGTCAAAAAGGTGTTCGTCTGTTGGGTTTATATCTTGCTTTTGGCAATGATCAATGTGTAATGTTTCAGGAAAGGGACTAAAGAAAAAAAAAACCAAAACATAATTCACTAAACCAGTTGCACAACACTGTTAATTTATTCTCAGTGCCCTGTGAGCATTTTTGTGAGTTCTCCAGCCTCAGCTGAGTCTGGTCTTAACTTTCATAAATAAAAAGTAATTACTGTTAATGGGCATTTTTAGCATCTGTATTCAAATTAGCTCATCTTAATTAACTCAGATCTGCTTTTCCTTAGTTTTTGAAAAAAGTAGCGGTCTGAAATACAACTAAAAGCCAAAGAGGATTTGCAGTGCACATTTTCCTAAGTTCATGCAGACCACCAGAATTCTTATTCTTTTGGAACCATTCAGGTTCATTTATTAATCTTTTATTAAACGTTTCCCATTCCTCTTGTGTGGATTCACGTACCTCCTATACCGATCTAAACCAAAAGGCTTCCAATAACAGCGTTACACCATTCTTAAGGATCTCTGGTTACCCTTACCTGTGAATTAAGCTTTTGAGTAGTTGAAAAACAAGGAATGTGTTAACATTTAGTGAGTTAAGAATAATGGTTATTACTTGAAAATAATCTTCCATTAATTTTTTTTAATTTGCTAATGGTTTCTCAGTGATGGGCTGAAAATGTTCTCCTTTACCACTGCATTATTTTCTTTTGTTACAGATTTTTATTGCTTCTGATAGTTCAGTTGATTTAAGCATATTCATTCAGAGGAGCTGTATTTACCAGCAAAAATTGCAAGAGATATTTCTGCTTCTGAAAATGTTATAAAATGTTGTTTGCTTTTTTCTTTCTTTTTTTTTTTTATAAGATATTTTCATTTTCATGTTACCATTTCGAGCTTTTCTGAGTTTCCAGGGGAATTATTGGTTAAAAGTCATCAGAGTGTAGTCATTAAACTCTCTGGAATTAAGTGTGTGGAGGGATGAGTAACTTTGGAGGGAATCCAAATCTTCGTAAACTTTGTGAATTAGGGTATAAGCACCTATTAAAACACATCATTATTCAATTAATCTGTAAGATAATGGGAGCCTTGTTTCCAAATTACTTAATCTTTATGCTTATGAGTCTACAAAATATTTCCAAGTGCAGTAGAATATATTAAGGATTACTGCTTAAACTCTGCCTTAGAAACCTGTTCCTCCATCACCTTGTGACTCAAGTGGTATTTTCACACTAGAGAAGATTTAGAATGAAATATTCCTAAATGAGAATTTTCCTTTATTCTCATACTTGGGGCAATCTGACGTTACCCCATAGGATTTTTCCTGGAGAAGGAGTTATATGGCAAGAGCTGCAGGCTCATATGTTGCACAGCTTCCTGGGGTTTGAAATCAATTTCCTAGAAATTCCTATCCTTCCAAGAAGTAAGGGGACGGTGCACTTGACCCCTGGAATCCATCAGCAGAGTCTACTCACGGTCTCTTTCTGTGTGCTATCCACATTGAAACCAGCATAGATTTGTTTGTTTGTTGGTGTTTGGTTCGCTGGGTTTTTTTCCCCGTTTGCTGCTTCTTTGTTTTCTGCTCTCCTTGCTGGGAAAATATTTTACAGAAACCAAGAGTTTCAACTTCCCAAGTTATTCTAAACAGCAGCCAAACTTCTCAAAAAAGAGCAAATCTAATGTCTTCAGGAGTTCTTTCCTCTCAAGTTGCAAATTGCAGAATCTCCCAAATGTAGTGTATAGAATCATTACTAAGGAGATTAGGCCGGTTTGTGAAATTGGTTCTAGAATCCCCAAATTTAATAAAAATATGAAGTAAGTGTGGTCATCCTGAGGAAAAGAGAGAATATTAATGAGGCAATCATTACATTTGATCTCCAAAAATAATTTGATTAGTTTTTATTTTAACAGGCTAATTAGAAAAGATGACTCACATTTTACTGATTCCATTTCCCTTAGCCTGTATAAGGACATAAAAACTAGAAATAAAACGTCTATGTGGAACACTGATTTAGGTATATCTTCTTATGCTTCCTACTTAAATTTTGTGTTCTCCATTATTCTTCATGTATTGCAGTGCTTTACAGCTGAGATTTCTGAGATATACACTTCCCACTGACATTAATGGGAATGGTACATCAAAATCCGCTAGGTGGCTTTGAAAATTTCAGATATATTTTCAGTCTGCCGTGGGAATACTGCTGAATTTATCCTTACACCACCCCTCGGAGACAGGTAAATATCCTTTAAATATATTTTATTGAAGTTGAACTGTGCAGAACAGAGATGTGAGAGACATAATGGACCTAATCCTATTGACTTATTCTGGCATTGGAGGTGTAATCATGAGCCAAAACCATTAAGCATTCATCAGCAAAACTAGACTGATAGTGTAGTAGCCTAATACTATTTAAAGACATGATTTAGAAAAAATCTTTGGCACTCTGATTTCTTTTTTTTTGGTGTGCAGAGGGCAGGGAGTGCATTTATATATTTTGAAGTGAAAACCAAAATATGTTTTTATAATTGGTATTATAATGCTTCATGGGAGGAATACCTCTTGAGCTTGATATTCTCTTCTTGGCAGAACTACTTACGGGTTTCTCTTTTGGATTCAAGAGCAGCCCTGGTCATGTCCATTACAAAATAAATCTCCTGCCTACTGTGGGCAGCCTGGGCCACCAATAGATAAAATGGGCAACACTGGCTTTCATTTCTGGACAATTCCTTTGCTCTTTATACCTAGTCTTTCCCCTTTGTCCACCACTTCTGAGACTTCATCTGGGGCACTGTGTCCAGTTTGGGGATCTCTAGAAAAATAAAGACATCAGTAAACTGGAGTAAGTCCAGGGGTGGCCACCAAGATGGTCAAGGGCTGGGTAAGGGGCTGTGTGAAGAGAGGCTGAGGGGCTTTATCCAGCCTGGAGGAGAGCCAGACTCAACACCTCTTGGAGGTGCACAGCTGAAAGGATGACAGGACAGGGACATAGGTTACAGCAGTAGAAATTTAATGAGTTGCTGTAGAATTTAGTTTAAATCATTGTGCAATATGTGAGAAATAATGACACTGTAAGGAGGCCTCAATTAAAAGTGTTGGCAAGAAGTGTTACAAATCATGCGTTTGTTGTGATTATGGCAAGAAATTACAGGCTTCAGTAATGGGTGATTCTTATCAGACGTCAGGAAATAATGACAATGTTAAGCAAAGGGGGACTAGAATCAATTTTTAGTAGTGTGGGATCCCCACTACTTCATGTGTAGCAGGACATCCTGGAGGAACATCTTTCAGGAATGGCCTAGGGGGAGTTTATTTAGTTTTTTGGAAGGACAGTCAGACAAGATAACCTCTCCTGGGCTTTTCCACACCTGTTTTATCTGGTTTTGTTGATTAAAGTGCAGGGCAAAAACATGAGGTCAAAGCCTTGACCCAGCTGCAGTCTTCTTGTGTGACCTTGGGTACATCAGTCAGCTTGGGCTGTGTTTCAACACTCCATCTCCCAAAAGGAGATTTTTATTATTAGTGTTTAGCATGAGAGGTGCAGTGAAGGTATAATCCATTAATGCTTTTAAAGTACTGGCATACTACATTAATGATAAAGATAAATAAATGTTCTGTCCTTGCAGAATCTGTAATCTAAAAAGATGAAAGAATGTGGGAGGAAACATCAATATCCTCGCCTTAGGGACGAATGACACAATCACAGGAGAAGTGATTTGTCAAATGTGGCAAAGCAGGACTGAGAGAAAACACCCAGATTTGTCATGTATTTCTTAAAGACAAGCCCATGTTTCCTCTCTTAGCATAACTGGTCACAAATATTGTGATTTTGTTTCTTTAAGCTCCTCCATCAGTGTTTCTTCACAGGAGTCATTTTTCCTGCCAGCATCAGTAGGAGCAGTAGAACGTGCAGCCATTCAGTTTGACTTTATTTTGAGACGGCAGCAAGTATTACAGAGTTAACAGGACTAACCCAGTGGTGTAGCACATCCTCCCATCTTCTGCCCAGCCGCAAGCTTGTTAACTCTGTCAGCTCTCTCAAAGGGTGGCTTGCTTTACACAGTGCAGGCATTGCTATTAATAATCCGTATGTTACTCATTTTTCATGGCTTCTGGCTTCTATTGCCTGGAATCCCTTTGTTCTTTTTGACTTCAAGACCAGGAATTCTGCCAGTGGGTTTGATCCAGCCCTGACTCGTGCTCAGAGTAGTGTTCTCCAGACTGCCACGAGTGCTGCACCAGTACTGCTCTTATTGTATAAGTAAAGATGACCTCTATGACTTTGCTGGGTTTTGTGGAATTTACTGAGGCCTGTACAAAACCACAGTCACTTACTTATCTTAAAAACAAGAATGAATCCAAGAAAATGCATAAAAGGCCTGGAGAATGCTTCACCCTTGGGTGAGAGCTGTTTTCTCCAGACTAAGTGGAGGCACACAGACCTGTGACTCAAAAGATTATTGTGCTGTTGGAGCAGTTTGTCACAGGCTGATGAACGATGTCAAGGCAGGACACCATCTCCTAGCAACTCCTCTAGCCCAGAGCTGTTGCCTTCTCTCTAAATTTCCATGCATGCCAGGATGCCACCAGGATGTGTTTGCACACCAGCTTCTGCAATTTTATCAATACTTCTCTTCCACTGCACTTTGAACAGTGGGCAGGGCAGGGCAGAGGGCTCCAGCACATTGACTTGGCTAAATGAAATGGATCAATCTGTGATGCCAATGCAATTTTCCCCTTCTTTTTCCTTCCTGTTTCTTTTCCTTCTGCTTTTTAGACTTGGGATTGTTTCTGCTTTATCATGTGATCAGTAATCCCTACGGTTTCACTGAAGTCTGCCTTAAAACATGCTTCTCTGCAGGACTCTGAGTTCATGGTATCTAAAAGGAGTATTTTTAAATGATCAAATGGTTTAAATAATGCAGGGAAAAATCCAGCAGCAATCTGAATTTCAAGACTTTCCCTTTATTATAGACTGGTAGATAGAGGATGCCTCTCCAGGATGCAGCAGCTCTTCTTCCATTCCTAGTTCCTACCACATGTGACACATGTGCCTGATGACAGCAGGAAAGATGTTTCCTTGCTGAGAGGAAAATTGGTAACAAAACTCTCTGCAAAGCCTTTCGCTACACTTTTCTGAAAAATAGGATGTAGGTGGTTTTAGGGAACTAATTCGATCTCAGCAAGCTAAGTAAAAGAAGTCATAGTGTCATTGATTTAGAGATACATAAAAGTTACAAAGCAAAGGAAAGCATTTATCAGTTGTGTAAGGGTAAAGGGGTGGTTTGTGCCCAAGCTTCTGTGTTTGGTAAACTGACTTTTGTTTCAGATCACAGCAGAAAAGACCTTGAGTCTTTGCTTAACTGTTCTTGATGGCAGTGCTTTGTGTTCAAGAGCACTTATCTGAAAGAAAGCTCTTCATATTTTGCCTCAGTTTTAATCTTTGAATCAACAAGGCATTCATGTAAATGGCATTAGGGAAGTTGGCTCAGTCCAGTTGCTGTTGGAATTGTGCTGTTCATAGCAGTTTGTTGTATGAACTGACATTATCCCCACGCTTTGGCCATGAGAGTTCACGTGCTTGTTGGCTGCCCCAACTCAAACCATACCATATAGAACTTTTCATACCCAAAGCCAGTGGGAGCTGAGCAACTGGCACTTGCTGAGCGTGTGCAACTTGAAAAATTAATTTGAAATTTGAAAACTATGACCAAATGGAGTCCTTACGCCTCGTGGTGTTTCTCTGTTCCCAGACTGAGCTGTGAATAACCAAGAGGAGCACCAAGTTTGTGGAGATAGGGTGCCCACGCTGCCTGTCTTCCCAACATAACCTCAGAAAGGTCCCTCAGTGAAAGGTCCTTCATTCGTCTGTGCTTACCAGCACTAAAATCCCTGTTGCAAATCACTTCAGTAGTAGCTGCCAATTTATTTTTGTGAATCACCTCGTTGCAGCAGCCCCGCTGCTGAGCGGCAGCGCTTTGCTGTAGTGCAGTCTCTGTTCATTACAGAAAAAAAGTTGGAGCTTCTTCACAGGTTTGGGTAATATTGCAAATCTTTCAGCATCTATTAGAGCTGGAGCTTGAGGCTTGAATGCTAATGGTACTGAAACATAACACGGAGGTGATCTGACAAAGTCGCCTAAGGAGGTTTTCATAAACCTATTGTACAATTTCTCTGCTTCTTTGCCAGTGAAAATTAACCTCTACTTGCAAAAAAACGAAGCTTCACCTAACTCATTTAGAAATAGCAGAGGGAAAGAGAAAATCAATCCATAATGAACAGTATCACATTAAGAAAATCTAATTAGAAATGGCTTCTCTTTTATTGCACTGATAATGGTAAGCTCTAGGAATGACATCATTACAAAATTCAATAGCTTATAACAGAGTGAATTTTTTAAAAAGTGTTTAAACTACCAGATCAATAACTTCACACACCACATAATTAAATTGTACAGAAATTCTCAATATAGAAGTGTGGTGCTCTATTCTAAAATAAAGTATATATTATCTTGTGCTGCATATACTTCTAAAAGTTGCCTTGATATTACTGAAGAGTGAAATTCTCTCTTTACATGGCACTGAGGACAGTCTTCCCTACTTAATCTTACTGATTTGTCTTCATTTGGAGTTGGGTGGAATTTTATTTGAGTCTGTGAGCCAGCTTCTCCCTAGAAATGTTATTTGAATATGGATGGAGGTCTTTAAGGCAGGGACTTCAAGAAGTAGAAAAATTCAAACCTTTCCAATGTAACTTCCAATATTTTCTTTTCAATTATTTTTAACTTCTTCAGAAAGAAACAAAACTAAGAATGTTCCTGCTACCTGGAGAATTGTAAAATTTTCTCCAGGGTTCCCTCTGTTGCACAGTCTTTAAACCAACTTCAGTTTTACGAAAGTAAAACACCCACTAATGAGTTTTTAATCAGTCACTGCACGATTTGATACTTGAGATAATTCATCGAGTTCTGGATGCAGCTAAAATACAATGATGTGCTGCACACCCGTTACATCCTATGGCCTAAGGTGTAATTTACCAGTGGTAAAATTATTTTTTTTTCTAAATGCACTCAGATAATCTGCACTCACACCGAGGGAACAGCATATCTAATGTGTAATCTTTTTGTAATGAGCCTATTACTCTGGTTTCTAGGTAGAGTTCCACCAGGCATATCTGTGGGCAGTTTTGTTCATACTCTCATTAAAAATGTCTTAGTAAGATGAGCTGCTGCTTGGCAATTTACATGCCTAGATATATTTGTTTATAACAAGAGCAAGAGATAATTAATACACTTTATGCAGAAAGCCTCAGCCATGGAAATAAAGAGGAACAAGATAAAATCAGTTCTGCTTTCTTTTTAACCAGTCAAGGGTTGCAGGAGTTTCAAAAAGTTTAGGAAAAGGATTCAAGGTTACACAACAAAAGAATTTCTCTAGTGTGGACCTTGCAGATAAGAAACAATGTGCTGCACATTAGACTTCTGAGATTTGAATTAAAACTGCCAGGGATGTTGGCAGTGGAGACGAGCACTGTAATGCACTGTTCTGCAAAAGGAGTTCATCACTGCTAACAGAATTTGAATTATGCTTTACTAGATTTCCTGCATATGTCAAAAATAAGTAATTGCCAATTATCCTGCTCAAAAGAGCTGGTGGGATACAATCATTTAACTTAAGCATAAGTGTAGAGCTGCAGAGCTCTGAGAAAAAGCTCTGCAGAGGGAAAGCTTCAAGAAGTAGTTGCTCATAAATCGAGATAACTTCAACTGAAGCAAAGGCTAGTTTTAACTTCATCCTAGCATGCAGATGTTCAATACTACTTAATACTCTGCAGCAATGCACCAGCTAAAGCAATGGGTTAATTCCAACTGGCTCAATAAGGCAGTATCTTTAACTTTATTCCTCAGGAAAGAAACAGCCACAGAGACCGTGGCTTGTTTGGAATAAATGTGCAAGATCAAGAATGAGCCTGGGTCTCTTAAGCTCAGCACCCCATCCACTGGAGTCTGCTTTCTCTGGACGACCAGCAGAGAACTAACGAGCAAATGGGATTTCTTATATAGCAGGCTCTTTTTTCATTTTTCTTTCTTTCTGCAAAGGTTATTGAATCCATGTAGGAGCCAGAATATTTAATGATTAGTTCAGAGATCAGAGTTCAGAGCTAGAGCTCCAAATTTCTATTCCAGGCTCTGCTGCTACTTCATTTTAGACAGGTCACTTGTTAGCTCCCCCAGCAGTAGAAATGGAAATAATTACAAGGAGTTTATGGTGGTGTTATGAGACATACTTGTTGGTTTAGATTGCCTTGGGATCTTTGCAGGAGAGGTGATAGAGAAATGTCAAGTGTTAAAGTACTGAAATCTTTCCAGTGTCTGAAAAGGTACGTGGAGAAACTGTGCACACAGTATAAAAAAAAAAATCATAGAACACAAAATACAACCATAACATAATTGTAGAGGTTTGCCTACAAATATATTCACCTCATAAAATGCAAGGCATGACTAAACCCTGTCTGGCACAGGCAAAACTGAGTTTGACTCGAAGCATCAAACAATTCTAGTTTTTTTCATATTCTTGGATTTCTGCATATATTTGTGTGCTAATGTATTAGATTAAGGAGAGATTTTGTAAATAGACTTCTGTGAGTCAGGCTTCATGGCAGTTTAAAATTGTTTGGAATTCTCTAAAATGTGTCCCCCTGGTTTTTGGTGCCTACACATAAATTCTTGAGACCTGCGGATAGCAGATGGGACTGATAATAATTGTGTGGGAGACAGGCAGAGAATTGCCCAGGAGCAAAGCAAACAGCCCAATACTTCCCTGCATTAGCAAAGCGAGTTCTCCATCTTCGTGAATAGGACAAATTATCACCCAAACCTCCCAAGCCTGCTGTGGAGATGATATAATTAAATTATATGCAATTAAATTCTGTAAGTAGCACACCTGCACAGAGGATGGGCAGGTCTGCCCCAGGTGATCCTCTCTGACATCTCAGAGTCCTGGAGTAGCTCATTTTGCCCATCAAGTTCTCTGGGAAGCTGCCAGCAGGTTATGCTGGTGCCTCTAGGCTCACAAGATACTGTAATGGGATCTTGTGGAAATCTGTCAGGTTCCTGGAGCCTCTAGGATTTGCCCAGCACTGGGTGTTTTGGGGACTGCAGCCGGAGAACCGAAAGAGCTGAGAGGTGCTTATGTAGGCTGCACATCCTGGAGTCACAGCTGAGGGCTTGATCTTTGTGGTTCCCTGGTTCTGGGGTTGAGTTCCTGAAATAATGGACCAAAATTGCTGAGGGCAGCACAGCAAGTGGTGAACTTCGTCCCTAAAGTTACATGGGTCTTGGATTGCCATTTAAATTAATACGTGGTTTTTGGCCTGACCCCCTCAAACTCTTTATCTGACCTGACAGATCTGGCAGCAAGAAGCGAAGGGAGTGCAAAGATTGTTTGCTCAGAAATTTTGGAGAGAAACTATGTAAGGCAGTTGCCTCTAAAAAAATAAAAGTCTTATTATCTTCTTAGTTAGTCAGAATCCTAGATCGAGAAAATGAGAATTGAGGGGGAAGAGGCTGATAATTTTAGATGTCTGTGAAACTCCATCAAGATCTGAGATGAAGTCTGTGATTATACCATCTGCTCTGGGCTTTTACAATGTAGAATGTGGCTTGTGGTCTGCAGGGTGATCTGGTGGCTAAATCTGTCACTGGGGCTGTGTGGTTCCCTCTGCCTGTCCCAAACCCACGTAAAATAGCATCATCAGATACAGTGAGCTCACTGCAATCTATTCTTTTGATCAGATTGTGCTCACCTTAAAGAAATAGGTCAGAAAAAAGTGATCTTTCTGATGAAAGCAGGAATAAATCAGGTAAAATATTTTTCACAGGCTTTTTAAGGTTATTTTTCCCTCTTCAAGTAAATAACATGCACAGAACTTGTTACTCAGCTTGGCTGGAAGCTTGGTAACTCCTGAGATACACTGACCTTTCTGAGTAGGTTCATACCCTTCCCCTTCCATGGGAGATTGTGGTCTTGGCAAGATTCAACTGTAGAATGAAAACCCAGCCATGTTCACAGCACTACCATCCATGGGGAAACAGCTGCTGCATTTTAACATTTGACTGGAGAAAAAAGTAGGTTAGAAGGTTTTGGTGTCCTCCCTGGAGCTTCATCCCTGGCTGAACAGATAATAACTCTCTAGGAAAACACTCCAGCAGTCTGGTGTTTTCATCCTCCTTCCCTGCAAAACCCACTTGCTGCTCTCCTCTAAGGAAACGAGGAGGGTAAATGTCTGCAATTAGTAGATGATCCTGCATTGAGGAGCTTTAGAAGATTTGATTTGCATTTTGGGTATGTGGTACTTTTGAAACAACTGGCGCCTAATCCTCAGGTGATGTGCTGCAGGCAGGACCTTGTTTGGCTGTGGATCTGGTCTGTAGTTTTGGCATGTTCCCTACAGGTTTAATACACATTTGCAATGGGAAAAAGCAAAAATGGTGCCTTAAAGACACAGAGTAAGGCTGTAGAAGATATGTGTCTCTGAAGTATGAATGCCAGAAAAAATCATATCTGGACATGCATTGACCTGGTCACTCCAAGCTCTCTTTACACCCATAGGAGAAAAAAAAAGGCACATTAAGAGTATAATTTCTGCCCTAGGTTTCCTCAGGCTTCCTGTGGAATATGTTGATGGATGGCTGTTGACTAGGAAGCCACAGATCATGTGGAGGGCTCAGGTGTGGGTATATTCCTTTGGCCAGGTGAAGCTGATGTCCAGGAGCTGGAGCCAGTCAGGAGTTTTAGGACTCTTTGCCATCACCCTGCAGGGTGCCAAAATAACTGCACATGTAATATTACACTGTCTTTCCTAAAGTGTGACAGAAGTCCATCCCCCTTCATCCCTGGGTTATTACTCAAATACCATCCTGAGGACTCTGGAATGACTTTTTGGGAATCCACTTTTATTCTTCAGCTTTTTTTGTTATGTCTGTCTGGAGAAGGAGTAACACGCTTGGTGCCTTGACCTCACCTTCCCCTTCTCATCTTATTTGGCTAAGTTGCTCCAGCAAATGCTACAGTGGTTTGTGGGTTTGCCCACATCTGCCCATTCTTTATAGTAAGCACTGAATTGCTTTGGCCCATCCTTTCTTTTCGCATTCAGTGTCCCCTCTGCTCTTCCCTGTTACTGAGGCAAGAGGTAATGCAAAGCTCCCAGCCCTATCTCACCCTCTGGCATCCTTTTCAATAAACAGACATTGCTTTAGGCACCTCCTCCCCCTTTGAAGCTGTGATTCAAATAGTTTCATACTGAAATGTATGTTTGCGTTGTTGCTCACCTTCATTTCTTCTACATTCTTGGAGTGATACCAACCAGCCTGAGTGATATATTGCATTTTAATTTATTGAATTGTTCTTTCACCTCTTTTCTTGATACATCTGCCTTTGTGAGTACCTTGGCTTCATTACCTGTGAAGTGTCACCTTGGGATGGATATTTCCCATTCACCTTCTGAAGTGGAAGAGAAATGAAAAGAAATCCATTTAGTTTCTCTGCACTAGGACTGAATCATTTACCTTCTCATTCTCTTTGATTGCCACTTTTACACCACAGGATTGCTGCTAACAAACTTTCCTGTGGGCATCCTGCTGCTGCGGAACTGGGCTTATTTCTCACCTTCATAGTCTTGGTTAATTTGTCTTCACCTCTGCACCAGCCCGTTTTCAGTAGGAGGTTTGCAGTAGACCCAGAAAGTAGAAGTGCACATGTGGAAGTGACTTTATTACTCACCTCTCCTTGCCTGAAGGTTTTTCTGGCCTGACCTCATGCATCCTGCTGGTTAATAATATTTGGGGAAAGCTCTCTGGTAGTTTTCTTGACTTTCCTGGGTTCTTACGAACTGGGCCTTGTTAGATGATTTTGTAACTTTTTTTTCCCCAAGGGTGCTCTGAGGGCAAAACGGGATTGCTCATAATTTACTGTGACTTTCTAGATTATTTAGAAACTCCCTAAAAGGAAAATTTAAGAGAATCCCAAGAAGTGTCTTAAATCAGCATGGCAGCAGGTAACGATCACCTTGCTGTAGTTCCTGGAGGATTGTCAAGTCTGTAAACAAAAGCAGATGTTGTGCATATGAAGAAATGACCCATCCCCTGGAGTCTGAAAGCACTCAAAGAGGAAGGGAATTGCTGCTGGTACTGCAGGGCTTTCCCTCTCCTGGGCAATGAGTGAAGGGCTCTCAAATTCCCACCTATCTGCCCTGGGGCTGTTTGGTTGTCCACTGTGTACCTAGATACAAGAGAGGGTTATATCAGGACAAATATTTCTGCTGCTTCTAGCAGAATTTAACTTCAAGATCAATCTGTTCAAAATGTGGCTGCTTAAACTTGTTGACTCAGCCAGCACTAATTACAGAGGCAGTGGTTGTATGATGCTGGAATTATGTAATTCCCTCATTTTTCCTTCCCTAATTTTATTTATTCTCATTCTACATTCTATTCTTGGCATCAAAAGTCTTGTCTCTTTCTTTCTATTTTTTTTTCTTTTCAGTTCAGCAGAAATGGAAATTTATAGACATGGACCAGTTTCTGATTTAAATTTGACTTTTTTTTTCCCACAATTTAGCCTTTAAGATGGATTACATTGTATTTAGCAGCATCAGGGTTAAATTTTTCTCTCGGATTTCTTGGATTTGTTCCTGTTGGACTATTCTCTCTTAGCCCTGCCTGCCAACAACTAAAACACAGTTATCCGATCCCCATAAATATATAGTTCTGCTCCTTGTAGGATTAATCATCCTTCCATGATTCTTCCGAAGCACCTTTTGGCTTCCTTTCCTCACTTACAAAACCTCTTCTACCAGTTGCTCAGATACTATTTATTTTCATTAACAAAGGTGTGTATAATTTTTTTTTTTGTCTGGCAGTTAAATCAAGCCTTCTTAACTGGCTCCATTCTCAAAAAAATTCCCTGGTGCATTTAAGGTAATAGTTAACCACCAGTCTTCCACTTCATCATGGCCTTAACACATAAAGACAATGAAATTGTGAGTGGCTTCTGTTTGGTTGGTTGGTTTGGGGTTTTGTTTTGTTTGTTTTTAATTTAGTGGATTCAGTTTTGCTCCTCTTTAAAACACAACAGTTGTCAGTTTATCCTGCCATTGGAGCAACTGGAATACAGCTCTGGGCCCTTCAATTCCAGAACATGTTTGCAGCCTGAATTGAGCATCACTTAAAAGACAAATTAAAAGTCAGACTTGCTGTGCTTTACATTAAATGGAATTAATTCTTTTTGACCAGCACCTCTTTGTATCCCAGGTTACCTAGGGAAGTTCACCATTCTTTCAATTTCTACCCAATTTTTGAACAGAGATTCTGATTCTGACATGATGCATTTAGCAGCTCCAATGCTGAATGTTTCTGTTGCACTCTTTTGTATTCAATATAATGTCTATATGCTTTATACTGAACTTTATATTTCATTCTTGGGATATTTCATAATTTATTAGATTCTGCTGCATTAGAAGCATCCTTTAGATAACATTCTCATAAAAAATTCTGTACTAATTAGGACTAGACCTTTCTCCTTTATTAGCTCAGAGACTACAATTCCTGACCCACATGAAAAGCAGCTATTGTCCAGTTTTCAAGCCTTAAAAAACATTTTCTCTATCTAGTTCATCCTGTGGGGGAGCCAGGAAAACAACCATCAGCAGCCATCCCTAAACTTCTGTGTCACTACCCAAACCTGTCCAAGACTACTGAAGGAGCATGGAAACCCACAAAAACACTTTTATGAGGAATCCAGCATTTGACTCAGTGGACGCACTGTGGAGACAAATTTAGAGACATTTCCATGTGCCCTGTCGATAGTAAATGAAATTGTCCAGTTGCTCAAGATGCTCACCTACCCAACACACACAGGCACCTGGCAAAAGATCGTTTCCAATAGGAAGATTTTTTTTTTTCTCACTCTGGAAATTACTTCTTTATCCAGCCACTTCTCATTAATACAAAAGAAAAAGGTATTTCTGAATCACCTAGATGGCCAGAATTCCTTGAGAATGAAAAGAATGTAATGAAAAGAAGATAACGAACAGAACTTGCTTGAGCAAAACTACCAGTTTAAAAGAGCACAGGAAAGGAAAGGTCAGGTCTAGGTCTACACAGAAAATCTTCTGCAGAACTGCAGTTAATACAAAAAAAATTCCTAATTCAATGTTCAATGCTTCCTCTTTGCCTAAGCACGAGTATCTAAATGAGCAGATAAATAAATAACTGGAGCAAAGCCAATTGTTTCAACTCTGAGAAATTCACAACAGAGAATTAAACACTAGAGATGGGGATGAGGGGAGGTAATTAAAACAAATTGAAAATCTTAATAGGTAGGAATAAAAATGGAGAACTTTCTATCAATGAGTAATCTTGATTGCAAAAGTACTTGCAGATGGCTTTCAGCCTTAGAGGATTTCAGCTGGGAGGTTCTTCAGCAGCACAGTGAGCTCTGCAGTGCTGACCCTTTGTAAGTGCCTAAACTAATCTTCATTTGAAATATCTGGGGAACTGGGAAACAACTGACACTTACCCGAGCTTTTCTCAGGTGTGTTTTGCGAAAGGCTCCCAGCAGACAGGATGGAGCTGTTCACAGAGACATCAGTAATCTTCCCAGCCTCATCTGTTCTTGTACTTGTGTTAAAAATGAAAACGCCCTGGTGAAATTAATGCAAAATACAGTTGGGAACATAATGAAAACTCTTTTCTGAAAGTCTTTACAATGCCGCAAGCATCCCTCACTTCTCTCTTCCAAAAAGGATATAATAGTGCTTTTTACTGTTTTGTTATATTTGAAAGAGGAACATGTAAGTGTTTACTACTTCTTTTTTTCTTTTCTTACCATTTTTTAGTAACCTAAAATTCAAATTGGATGAGGACAACATATAATGTCCTGGCTTATTATTTTTTTTCCTGAAGAAAAGATATGCTCAGTATTTTAATAGCACCATCTGTCACAGTAGCAAGTGCCAAGCTGCAATATTGATCTTGTCACTTTGGGGAATGGTATGGTATTTAGGATTATAAATAACATTTTTCTTTGCTCTGTTCATGTGTTAGTTTTTATATAGAATCCAAACTCAAGAAACCACTCTTGCCACCTAATATAACAAGCACTTTCTTAGAATCCACAGCAAAGTATCATTAGGACCCAAGGCAGTATTTGTGTTATTACCTGTCACAGCTCAGTGGTGTGAATAACCTAACTGGTCTATGAGATTTATATAGTGGCAAGTAGAGCCACAACTAAGGAAAGATAATATCTTCTAGTGACCATAAGTCACCACTGGGCACTAGTTTCCTCTCATTAAAAGAGAGAAGATTATGCTGATGAGATTTTAAATTAAGAGCACTCAAGCTGACGTTATAAAGAAAGCATGTGCTGCATTTTTTGCTATTTTATGTGTTGAACAGCAATCTTGGTTTGTTCTTTTAACGGCTCAGTCCCCTTCAGATCACTTGGATTTTGTTTAAAATTTTCATTCAGTTTGCCTTGGGAAAAAGAACACGCAGTATTGTAGCCTGTTTTTATCTCCAAACAGACTCTCTGGAGAGGCTGGAATGGTGGTGGCAGGTTTTAGGTTATCGTGAGCCTGGAAAGGTCTCAGTGTGTTGAGCTGCCTGATTCAGAAAGAGGCTTTTCCTGGCAAGGAGGAGACAATTCTCCTTTTAACATAAAATCTTTTGGGTGTTTCCTTGTTTACATTGCTGGATGTTAATGTATTTTTCAGTGTGCTAAGCAAAACTCTGATGCTCATGAATGGTTGCAGAAAAAGATGCTGGACAGATGTAAGGGGTAACGAAATTTTCTGAGTGGTAATGATGTTTTTCAGGATTTACAGGGCTGAGTACTTCTCTCTGTAATATTCTCTTAGATAATCAATATTTTAATAATATGCCAGCATTTTTTTTCTGCTCCACAAGTTACTTTGCTTTGGGTTGGGTATTACATGAATTTTGTGCCTGACAAAGTAAGATTTCACCTGGGACTTGAAGTGTTAAAGTGTTAGAACAGAAATGCTTCAATACTGTTTTTTTTCTGTTGGTAGTCCTCCTGCTGCTGAACATATATTTATCCTCTGCATGCAATTTCTCTCACAACTTCAAGGAAGCTCCATGGTGCTCCTAAGTACTGCATTTTATAGATTTTCAGCAGTTGCCATTAAACATCTCTCTTGAGGAACAAAAATACCAAAAACATTTACACAAAACATCAAAAGCTTGTAGTAAAATAATCCATTATAATCCCATTCTTCATTTTTCACAGTCTGTGCAAATTGATTTCATCTAAGATATTACCCAACTATATTCAAGGTTGGGGCTGATTCTTTCATCTGTTTCATTTCCTGTAACTCAAGTAATTTTATGAGGTGCAGTATTTTTACTGCGGAAAAATAATATCTAGTAAATAGTCGCTGTGTGTTGGGATCTGGGTAATCCATTCTCTTTCTCATTTCTTGTTTTTGCTGCCTGGTTGTTCAGACACTTGCTCAGCCATTTCTGAGTATTAGCAGTTAATTAAAGTAATACCTGGCGTAGAGGACATGCAGGTTGTAGCCATGGATGCAGCAGAAATTTATACAGATGGCACATCAAGCTGTTGTACATAGATGTACAAAGAATCTGTAGCAAAACTCAAAAGAACTACAGAAAATTTCACGTATTAAGTGTGTGTATGTATATATATATGTACATTTACAAATGTGTATATAGACACACACACATTTTGTGTGTGTGTATATATATATATATATATATATAAATGTGTATATATAGACACACACACATATATATATATATATATATATATATATATATAATATGGGATAAGGGCAGTTGCCAAAATCTCCACAGTGGTCTTAGCCATGCCTTTGAATACTGAATGTGATTTCTTTCCTTGTGTTTCCTGTGGTAGCTCATAAACACTGTGTGAGGCTTTGGCAGGGGTTGATCATCAGCTTTTGAGGCCATGGGAGGTCTGATTTGGCAGTGTCCAGCCCATGATTTGTGGGAACTCATCCTGCTCTCCATGGACCTTAACATCGTGGCAGCGCTGAGGTGTGGTGGGTCCAGGATCCCTGCTTCTCCAGCAGGGAACAATGGTTTAGAATAGGAATGGGCATTATTTTGCACATTGTTGGGTAGGAAAAAAAAGCATGACTAATTTTTTTTGTTTTTTCTCCAAGCAAAAGGGAGTATCTGCCTCCCCTTCTCCTTGCAAAATCGGCACAGGTTGCTCCTGCATCCATCACCTTATGCCTGTAATTATTCAATGCTAGTGTTTTCCTATATGTGGGTCGCTTCTCACAGGTGGTAATTGCTAATCTAACCTCCTTTGCTGATGCTCCACTAGCTCAGAGCCAGTAATGCCTGGCTGCAGGTGGGAAAGGAGACAAGAAGAAACATTGCTCTGTTTGAGGCTTGACACAATCAGCTTTTCATATATACTCCTCTCCTCTGTCTTTTGGTGGTGGAGGGAGCTATACTGTCATTAGCAGCCAGCAGGGTGTTGTAAGGGATGTATTTTTACAGTGAATTCAACTCCCCTGGTGCCTTATGAGCCTATCTGCCTTCCCAGCTGCAGAAAGTGGGGGAGGCTCTGGGCTGTGTGGGTCAGCAGGAACCAAACTGCTGGGGAGAGTGGAAAACTGGCAATAATCTCACCTTTTCCTTTGAAATGTGGGGTGACTTGCCTGGCCTGGGGACACTCAGGGATGAGGTTCTGCATCGAGCCAGGGCAGGTGGAGAGCTGCAAGGAGCTGAAGGGTGTGGGGTGAGAGTGTGTTTTGTAGATAAATGAGCAGAGGGAATGGAGGGAAAAGGTTTACATGGACCTCTGTGATCAAAGAAAAGATTTTGTGTGTTTCACCAAGAGTTTCATCTCCCCTCTGGGCTGTATTACACAACTAGCTCTCAAACAGAGCTTTTTTAAAGAAAACACAGGTGGCTTTTGCCTTTTGATGATCAAACAGGAGAGACGCATGAAGTTACCCAAAGTGCCTGATTAAAACCAAATATCCCTTCTTCCAAATGCCTGTGCTGACAATTGTTTCTAAATCTGAGAAGTTTTGTCCAGCTTGTATGCAGGCTATGCGTGGGAAAAAGGAGCAATTAATAACCCCAGGGAAGCAGAGGAGGATGTGATGAGTGCAGCAAGGAGCACAAACCAGAGCAGAAGCACTGGGCACAGGGAAGGAGAGACGGGCACTCTGAATGCAAATTAATTAAGCAGCAGATTTAATCTGAAGTCTATGGGCATGGAAGAAAACATGTCAGCCTTATTACAGTTGAAGTATTTATATTTGTAAAGAGATTATACACATTCACAAATGAAGGAGAGCTTAAAACCAGCTTTTTTGGAGATGGGGATGGATATAGGAAGCTACATGTTCACTTGCCAGCATTTTGGAAGTGGCTAGGAAGGGTTTGTGGAGACCAAGTGTGATAGTTAAGAAGTGATAAGTGGGATATGATTCATGTCCTTGTTTGTTAAGGAAAAGAGAAATAGAGGGAAGATATTTTTCTCTAAGTATTATCAGAAATAAAGACTAGAGACAAGTGCTTTGACGCAAGTGATCTCTTGTAACAAATTGTGCTGAGTATCTCTTCATTAAAAAGGCCAAGAGGGTGGTTAGAAGTGTGAAAAATGCCAATAAGATAACTGCAGCAGGACTTGAGCGATTTCCTGCTCCAGGGAAGGGCAGACTGAGTGATGTAACAGACAGCAACACTGCCAGCAGCTTCCCTGTCCTTACCAGGCCATGCAGACCTATCTTCCCAAAGGGATTTTCTGGCTGGTGGGTGTCTTCCTTCCTTGGTGTGGCTGTCCCAGGGGAGCATCCAGAGCTGAGATCCTCTCTGATGCACCCCGGGAGAGTTCCCCCATGACCTTGTGTCCTGAGGTGCAGCAGTTCCAGCGTTTACCCTTCTTACAGCCCTTGCTGAATTTCCTACCCTTGAAATGCAGATTTGGCAGGACACTGAGCATCCAATGCCTCAGCCATGGGGTCTGAGGGGAGGTGCAATCCCAGAGCAGCTGGGGATGCATTTGGGGTGTAGAATGTAAGGCTCAGGGCTGCAGGGCTTCTGGCTGTGCCGGCTGATGTCTGCAAGAGAAATTTGGGCAGACGACCTACGCAATCAACGCATCAGAGAAAATAGGAATGGAAAGGATCTCTAAAGGTCATCTGGTTCACTCTTTTGTCCGAAGGCGAGTTTAATTATACCCACACCATTCCTGAGAGACATTACATCTCCTCAGTCTCTGCTTCTCTAAATTAAACCATCTGAATTCTTTCAAGTTTTTCCTCAGATATGATGCATTTTTGGAAAACTGCGAGCCTCTTCTGGACTCTTTCCAATTGATGTGCGTCCTTCAGCAGCCCAGGGCTGACTGTGGCTGGTGCCCTATACACAATCTCTCCAACTGAAGAGAACTAAGGATTTCTAGGGGGTTTTTTGTGGCTTCATAGATGTATTCAGCCTTTCAAAATGATTTGGAGAGAACTTCCTCAGAGATCAGTTCAATGCCTTGAAGAACTCTTGGGTTTAAGTTAAGGGCCTTTTTTACTAACTTCTGTCGGGTTAAAATAATGGGCCAAGTCTAAATTTGAAAACTTTTAGAAATTGCCTCAATATAAACAACTTTGTGTGGACTGAAAATTACTACAAAGTTTTTGATAAATGACAAAGTCTCTGTTTACAAGGAAATGCTTAGTGCAGCTGTCTGTGTTAGGTCAGCTCTCATTTAGCATCTCCATTTAATGATCCTGAAGAGGGAGTAAACAGTGTTAATGAATTTGTGTGTGGTGCTGTATAGGGAGGAACTGTGAGTAATAGGCAGGAAAGAAGAAGACTACAAAGGGACATAGAAATTATAAACACTCACAGATAATGAAGTTAACTTCATCTCTGCATAACACAAATTAATGTGTTTGGGTGGAAGGGAGGAAGGGAAGATGCTTAAATAAACTTGGCCTAGTTGAGAGCATTTTATGAGAAAAGTAGACTTACATGCCTTGTACCTAAAGAGGGCCTGCAAGAGAAGCTGTAAAGGGACCTTTTACTAGGGCATGAAGTAATAGGACAAGGAGGAATGGCTTTATGGTGAAGAAGGGTAGATTTTGATTAGAAATGAAGAACAAATTTGCATCTCTGAAAGTGTTGAAGGTCAGATTAGATGGGGCTTTGAGCAACCTGGTCTAGTGGAAGGTGTATGAGCCCATGGCAGGGGGTGGAACTGGATGATCTTTAAGGTCCCTTCCAGTGCAAGCCATTCTATGATTCTGTGTGACATTACTCCCAAAACACTGAATGCCTGTTTGGACTGTTCAAGGAACTGCTCAGACACAGGTGGGACACAGAAATCTTCCCTCTCTGTTTGATTGCTACTGGTCCGTGTGCCTTACTACCAAGGAGATGTTTGAATATACACAAAACCAGTAGTGAAGGTGAAGGAGGACTAGTTAGTGAGACTGAATTGAAATATCCTGGATTGGCTGATTAATCTAAGTACAGAACAGCCTATGGATGTATGTTTCAGCAGAGAAAACAGAGGTACCAGTATGACAAAAGGGAAGATGTATGAGAAAATGCGTTTGAGGACGGGGAAATTGTCACTAGCCATAAAGCATTTGAGCTGACCACGTGTGACAAATAGTTTGGCCTGGTGCTTAGAAAAGTGTGTAATATGTGGTGGAAAAACACTAGGGAAAAGCTGAATTTCTGGGAAAGGTGGCATAAAGGATAAGAGGTGTCATCCTCATTCTTATTTTAATTTATTTTAATTCCCCTTACATTGTTCTGACAAGAGTAGCAAGGGAGGAAGCTTAACAGGAATGAGAGTCTGGGCCTAAGAGTCTCTGCTTGAGAGCAGGTTCCCTCCAGTGTTTCAGCCCTTGAGTCCCTTCTGCAAATAGAGATGAATTCAGGGATCAGATGTATCAAACCCTCAAAGATTTGGATTTAAAAACTTAGATTTTTTTTTTCTCAATTTTTTTCTTCTCTTTCTTTTGAGTATCCCAATGTGCTGGAGGTTTGAATAAAGAAAGTTACCTATCTAAACTAGAACACATCCAAAACCTATTCCCAAACGCAAATTTGTGTGCATGTGTATAAAGAGATTGAGGGAGTGTTTAATTATGACTTTCCTTTAAAAAAACTGCATTGAAAATAGAAAAAGGCATTGAAAAATTAAGCTGGGCCTGTTAGTAACTGGCTTATGTGTAAACAGCAGCAATGTCCTTAAACATCATAGAAATAAAGCAGGAATGCTGAGGTCGATGAGGGCATTAAGAGACATGAGTAGGGAATGACAGATGAGATTGTCATTGCAAAAAGCCTCCATGAGCCCTGTGCCATTACTATTTAGAGAAAAAGCTGAAGGTCATATCAGGGACTAGAATACATTTTCCTGGGGGCAATATGAAATGCTAAAAGGTTTTATGATTATGCCAGAGCAGATAGTTAGGCAATTAGAGCTGTTAAAAATTGTCAAAGCATGGGATCCAGATGAGTTACATCCGAGAACGGAGATGTAAGTAGCAAGTGGAATTGAAAGCTTTGGCAGATATTTTTTGATCCATCTCCAAGAATGGGGAGGTTGGAGAGGATGGGGCAGCATGGCTGATGTAGTTGCTATATATAGGCAATGCTCATGAAAAATCCAGTGCCAAAGCAACACTTTGGTAAGAATATGGCTAATAGAGGATATTTTGCTTGGACTTAGGAAAAGGGAGTTCTTGGCTTATAAATTCACTTGACTTTCTGAAACACGTTATTGTGCCAGAAGACAAATGTCAAGCAAAGTCCATAATTTATCTGACTTTTCTGAAAGCATAGTATGCAAAATATCAATCTCCTTAATAAATGCAAGTTATCTCCTGAAAATGACTAAAAATTGGCTCAGGGAGAACAAATAGTGTCAGTAACACTGCAGAGGGATAACAGAGACCCAAAGAGCAAACATACATTGTGCACAATCTATTTGCATCAGGTTAGACATCCTTGTGCAACATTTTTCTTGTTTTGAGCTTTAGACTTAAAATGTAGAGGAAAAAGGGGAAAATCTTGTGCTTTCTTGTGCCAAAGTACAGGTACAGTGAGGGGCAGAACCACCACAAGCCATTCAAGGCTGTGTAAGTCTTTAGACTGTGTAAAACCTCGTGTCCACTGTCGGCAGGGGCTGCCCCTCAGGCACAATTCTGATTCAGAGGAGCTCAGCTCTGTCAGGGGTGATGATTGGCCTCATAAAGTATTAATGATGGCAAACTAGATTGTTTCCAGCACAGCTGAATGGGATGTCAGGAAATATTTGTTAGAAGATGAAGAATGCAGTGTGATGGTTTTAACATTTCCCTCTGTGCTGGGCTCCTTCCCCAAAGAGGATGCCTGCTCCTGGTTGGAGATGGGAGCTCCCAAGGCAACAGCAATGGGCAGCCGTCCATCCCTTTCCTGTGTGTGATGTCCTCCTTGTCTCCTCACCTCTCAAAGTGATATAGGTCAGTATTACACTGCACCTGTCTGTCCCTGTGAGGCAGGAGTAGAGTTGCAAAGGGGCAAGCTTTTTTTCCTCCCCACTTTTCTCTTCATTCTAGGGGTGCATTTATTTCTAGAGGTGTCTTATCTTCTTTTGCAGACTGAAAAAGCAGTAGCAGGTCTCTTGCAGGTGAGATTTTTGTTCAAAGTGGGATCTGTCCATGGTGTAAAGGGAGCACACCTCCCATATATACCTGTGCTGCATTCTACCATCCCAGACAGCCCTTTTGCACTGACCCAGCAGGAATGCAGATAGGAATTGTAAGTACTCAGCACCTTCTGGGATCCAGCATTGTGGTAATCTCCTCCTCCAGCATAATCTTCGTAGCTGAACGACTGTTAATGTGTTTGCTATTCATCTGTTCTAGCATTTAAATAGTAATTATTGGTGGCATATTCTTTTGGGTGATCAGCCCAAAGCTGCAGTGCAGTAGGGTGACCTTGAGTTTTCCTACAGACATTGGAAATTAGTTGATAATGGACAACGGTAATTGCTTGGATGACAGTGCACCTCTGGAGCTGCATCCCCACAATACATCACTGAGGCCAGGAGCTTAGCAGGACTCAGGAAAAGAAAGGGAATTAAGAAAAAGCAAACAAGATGTTGAAATGCATAAAAAATGGGACAGAGGATAATACGGAGGGTAATTATAATGTAATTATATAAATATATTTATATAAGTAAGCACTGTGGCTTCACTGGGAATGCTGCATGCAGGGCTGGGCTCAGAGATGGCTGATGAGTATGTTTTGAGGCTCAAGTAAATCTTATTCTTAGGAGAATTCTTAAACAGTGGTGTTACTTAGTTTTGGAAAGGAGACCGCAAGGAGGACATCAAAGTGTGACACAGGGCTCTACAAGTGTCAAGCTGTGGGCCATATCCAGCCCAGTGAAGGCAAGTGTCCTGCCAGGAATCCTCAATTTTGGAGCCCTTTTCTCTCACAGTGGAAGAGGATGAAGGAAGGAGATGAGATTAAACACAATATCAGGACATCTTTTCCCCTTTCTCAGATGCAAATGGTCATCATGGTCATTGATGAACAGATGCACAAGAAGCCACGGGGAGGAAGAAACCAGGGTAGCAGAAACCAGAGCAAAGAGATTTCCCACCCAGACTCCTGTTAAATAGTTGTCCTTACCTACTCCCTCAAATATTTCCCTGTGTCTCTTGAAGTCCTGCTGCAAGGCTTGATCCAGGGAAGAGAAAACAAAAGCTTCTGAACAAGTGATAAGTCTGCATTTCTAACATTTGAGTTCAAATTGAATACACAGACTTTATTTTCTCACATGGAACTTGCTGCCGCAAAAGGAGATTAATTCTTACAGGTTTGGGAATAATATGGAAACATCAAAATCAAGAGTACTGCTGTTGCTTTGATTAGCAGCAGCACCTTTTAGGAGGGGTAGTGAAACTCCACAACTGAAGTTAAATTTTTAATATTGGAAATGAAGATAAAAGCTAAGCTGGAAGTACAGCATCCTTCCTGGTTTTTACGCTTTCTGGAATTAATTATGTTTTCTACACATTGAATTCACTCACTTGCATTTCTAGTCAGGTCTTTTGTGTGCTCCTGTGTTTACATGAACAAAAAGCATTCACAATTATCAGCATAAAGATTAGAAATATATAAAAAGAGCTTTTGGAAGGAATACTAATAATTTAATAGAAAATTTGTGCCCTTAAGCAGGTTTGTGAAAGTATTTTTGCATTTTATTCTGGCTGATTTTGGCTGTCGTATTACAAGCTTTACTGAACTGATCATTAGCTTGATCCAGTGTAATGTGTTTCGTGGTTTGATCTTGCTTGCTGCTGCAAATATATCCTTCACTCAGAAATGGCCTCACATATAAGCTGGCTGCACTTGCAGGCTCCAGTTTTCTTAACAACATTTGCCAGACTGATATACTCATGCCATTTATTATCACTCTATCGTGGATAATGACAGCACAACTAACTACAAAAACACAAAAAGCCTTTAAATTTTACGTATTGGAAACTAGTTAAAATTCACTTTTGACCAGGAGGTCTTCTTCAAGCTGAGAAGAAAATGTAAAACGTATAATTTCATTACCCTGCATTAAACTGCTATTTTTCCTATAGAGTGTCTCTAGTGAAATCAGCATGACCAAAATCCTGTTCACTTGCCATTGGTTTTTTCATGGAACTCGGAAATGGGTAATATTTCCATGATTTTTCCATTCTGTGGTTTTATTGCTGGGACAATATTGTTTCTGTTACGGCTTGTGAGCAGTACTTTGTATCTGTTCTTAAACAGATCTGTTGCATGAAATGATGATGTTCCTGTGCGCTCTCAGGCATTGAAGTTATTAGAGCTAAATATTGTCAAGTTTGCTAAACGTTTAGGTGAACAAGCTGCTGTAGTCAGACCTGAATGTGCAAGAAGTAATAATCCATACTAAAAAGAAAAATATATCAGCATTTAAAATAAAGAAAAAAGAGTACTGGGATTTTAAAAGGAAATGTATTTTCAGGCCTCTTTATCTACTGGGTTTTGCACTTTGTGTTAATGGAGTCAAACTTTCCCCTTTCCTCGGGAAGGCCAGAAATGGATTTGTTTCTTCTTTTTTAATGGAATTTGGGTTTCTCACATGCCTCACTGTGTGAGGACTTTAAAGAAATCTCCACACATCAGTCTTTCCTGAAGATTTAGTTGTACTTTCTAGCAACCTCTCCAAACATGCTTGTCTGCACTATCCTTTATCATAAATACTTCCCCTCTTTGCTAATATATTTCAGTCCTGAGTAAGGGATCAATAGCTGAAGGGAATCCTGGAAAAATCAGGCTGGTGCTATTCCTTAGTGTCTGACTAACGTATCGCTAGGGTTTGCTGCGCCTCACATCACCCCAGCACTGATGGAGTTTCCATAGTTGGGAAAGCAATTATTCCCAGTTTGCCTTGTAAATGTTGAAAGGCACCTGCTGTTCCTCTGAGGTGCCTGCAGAAATGGAAATTGATGCTGATAATAAACATAATTATAAAGAAGGTTGCTGGAAAGACTCCTGACCTGTAAGGGAAAAGTGACATTTTAAGGGCTGTGCTGTGGACATAATGAGAATTGGTATTGCCTTTTAAACCATCGTACTGAGGCTGAGTTGGATGTTTGATAAAGTCTCACCCATTATGAGACACTCTACTGCAAAAAGTTTGTGTTGTATCAAAGTCCATGATGGCACAGGGGTTTAGGCTGGAAATTCTTTATTCCTGTATCTCATTTGCAAACCTCTGGATCTGGGCTTTCATTGGGGTTTGGTTGGGTTTTTTTAATACAGAAAGGAAGAATGCCAAAGACCTCCCCTTTGCAAACTCTCCTAAGTTTAGTAAGGCTCCAGCCTGGCCAGTCCAGACCATCATCAGGGACCTGTTGGGTTGCAAAATACAATGAAAAACGAATATCTGGGTTTGGTGCAAAGCATGTGGCTTGATGTGCCTGCACAATCTAATCTTGAAAACAGTAACATCAGAGAGGAAGAGGATGAGAACACATTCTATAAGATTTGTGCTACCTGATAGTTGATGTGCCAGGTATTTAGACTGAGGTCATGAAATACTAGCTTTTAAATTAGAGACAGCTTGATGCAAATGCCAGTGATAAAAGAGTCGAGTTGAAAATAACATTAAATAATTACTGTGAAATAAAAGGACTATTTTGAAGTTGTAATTGAGTTTGATGCGTCGTGATTATGTTATTGGTAGCAGTTCATGGCTCATCCAACGTTATTATTGTAGAATCGATGTTTTCATTTAATGTTTTCTGGATCGTTGTTGTCATCTGTGGTGCTTAATTGAATAAAACACAAGATTCACTTGGAATAGATGCAGATACAAAGTACTAAATTTCTCAGAGGAAGAACGTTTTCACTTTGTTTAACCCAAAGCGTTAGTTTATTTGCAAATATAATTGATACTGGCTTGAAGATCATTCCTAGAGTACATTAAGCAGGACAGCCATAACAACAGCATTAGATTTATGGCAGATGAGTGTAAATAGTGCAGTATTAACTGTAATGGATTCTGGGCTATAAATACGCCACCACATCCCACTGGGTAGGATCAGGAGTCTTATTCATGAATGACTCTTTAGATGTGCATTGTATGAAAGGAAAAAAGCTCTGTACTTTGAATTACTTCTTGATACTTAGCACAAAGCTGCATATTTTGGTAATTCTGAGCTGCAGGGTAAAGCCTAGGTCTCAGCCCAAAGTAAGGTTGTGCTCTTGGTGTCCAAGCCCAGCACCGCAAGTGCAAACAGAACATTGAGTTTGGTGGAGGTTCTGTCAAATCTCAGTTCAGGAGGACCTGTGCTGGGAATTGCACATTTTAAATCCTTGCTCAACCCAAATGGATGTGTAACAGCACCAAAAGCTACTGAATGTGAACCATTCAAGCTTTCTGTGTCCAGGAAGGGTACAGAGATGCAATGCTGCACACACAGAAAGAGTCTTTTAAGAGGGTGCCTCATAAGTGAGTACTGGAAAAAGAAATATCTGTCCTATGTGGAGAGAGAAAGTCACTGATAGTGAAAATGGTCTCTTCAGGAACAGGCAGCAGTGTGCTGGGCACGTGGCAGGCAGAATATTCTTCTTGGGACTGTAAGGCATTTCCTGCAGGGTCTGTTCTGTTGGAAACTTCTCTAGCCCAAGGCACAGGGAGCCCCCAGCTGTGCAGCTCCTTGGTGTTGTTGTAATACAAATAATGGATGAAAAGAAAAGGTTATTTTTCACTTAGTTTCATTACAATGGTCTTCTTACATGTTGGCTGTATTGATTGTATGCAACTATGCTACAGGACTATTCTGTGAATAGATGCTTTTTTGGTTTTGACTTCAGCACACAAAAAATGGGTGTTCATTTATACTGTGTCAGCGTAGCACTTCTCTGACTACGTAAGGAAGCTTCAAAATTGATGTGCCTTGCACTTACAGCCACTTAGAGCCACTTCACAGAGCCAGAGTAACATCAAGGTGCCTGGGAGAAGAAGATGGACAGGATTTTGCCAGGATGGAAGCTCTATCAGCCTTTTATGCAATCAATTATCTCTAATTACAGAAATTTAAACCTGTTATAGTGCAAAATCTGATGAATATACTTGGGTTTCTGTACCCCAAAAAAGGATTTATCCCAAACAAATTAACCACGCCTTTTCCTCATGGAAGGAAAGTCAAAGTGAAGAGATGTTCTGGTATCATGTTCCACAATTCAGTGCGAGCTCTGCTCTTTCAGCAAAGGCCTACCTGTATCATAAGGGTTTATTCTACCATCTGTGTTTGTGTAAACTTCTGTTAAAAAAACATATTGGGGACAAAATTAAATCTTCAGAACAGGTTTCTCTAAGGGACCTGTCCTAATCCTCTGTGTTGCTAGAGAATGTATCTGTATCAAGGAAAGTGATACTGCAGAGTTTATTTAACAATCTGATACAAAAGGGTTTATTGTCTAACCATGCATGCCATCCTAATTCACCAAGCGATAAGGAAGTATTAAAATGCAGTGCTGAATGGACTGTAAGTGAATATTTATTTGCCTTCTACCACTACCACATAGATGAGCCAACAATCTCAGGCTGGTACTTAATGGTTAAGATGAACTGTTTAACCAGGTCTGTGGCATTCTGCTGCCAATATTATCTGAAGTGAAATCAGCTGAAAGAAAACACCGATTGAAAGCATCCTTGCAAGACTGTAACTGCTATTTTTGTAGCTTTTAATTACATGCATGTCTCTGGCATCTATGAAGGGGGGAAAATGTTGAAAATAGATTTATCTATTTTGGAAAGCTTGTCTCTTGACTTCATTTCTGGACATAATTAAAAGCCTGATCTGCTGGTTAGAATTTTCCCATGTATTTTGACTTTTCTTTGCTGGAAGGGGCGAAGTGCTCAGGCCAGGTACTTCTGAAGAATGATGTCTGTTAAAGGTTTGTACGACAGTTTCGCTTTCAAGCTGAGCTCAGATACATTGCCCATCAATCTCTTACGTTTTCTCCTCATATTAATCCTTTCAGAGTAGCTACTGCTCGTTCTGGTGTCACCAAACTACAACTCAAGGTGAGATTTAGTTATCTCAGTGCTCTGGATTGCTCTATAAGGCAGAGGGAATTTTTTTTTTAGGTTTTTTTCTGCTGGCCAACTTCTATTTCCATTATTTCAGGCTCTTTCAGCTTAAGCCTCCAAACATCCCATCCTGCAGTCACTTCCCACACCAGCAGAAGTCTTGATCTACAGAGATGAACAATAGAAATGAAAAGATTGCTGATTCCATGAATAAATATAAGCCCTAAGCTGCATTATTATCCCTGGAAAATATGTCCAAAAAGCTGTCTTTGGGTAATATTTTCAATAAAAGGCTGATAGTGTTCTCAGGACTGATGAAATCTCCCCCTTCTTGTTTCAAAATTCTGATTCAACTGAGAATGCAGTGATGGGTGGTGCAACTTTTTTCTAGCGCAAGTTCATGTATGAATGTGAAACTTTGTGAGCTTTCCAAATGTAACACATTGCAGATATTTCACAGGTAGAGTTGGGCACTGACCCAGGGCTTTTCAGAACACGCTGTTTACAGCAAAGCCTGATCTGAGCACATGGTATTGATGTCCTACTGCCCACCTTGGTGGGTGGGTTTTAAGTCCTTCTGCATCTCCTCTTGTAACCAGGGTAGGATGACAGCAGGCTGGACTGACAGCTGGAAGAGGATTGGGCTCAGCTTTTGTTTGTTTGTGGAGTTTGGTGTTGTATTACAGCATATGCAGGCAGTCACATGCACCACCTGTATCTGATTTTTATGTGTGTGCATATGATGGGCATATTTCATACGTGCAGCTACGTGCAGTTTGAGAGGTATGTAAATGAGGCATGCATTAATTATCTGTGACATCAAAATGCCTCACTCTGGTTTACTCTCTCACACTCTAGCTCGCACTTCATACTTGTGTGATTTCCTAAGGGTTTCATATTCGGGGGAAAAAGTCCACATTCCTGCATAGCTTTGTGTAACCATGTTATGGAACTTTCTATTGGTCTCAAAATATCTCAAATTCCCTTCTTTGTGCTATTTTCTAAACTAAATGAAATCACAGATTTTTTTTTTTGTGCAAGAATTCAGAGGCTCACAGCTGTAGGCTACTTTGAAATGTTTGTGTCATTATTTCTTTGCTGTCTTCAGAATATGGTAAAAGGTCACTGATACCATATCAAACAATAACGTGGGGAAAAAACTGTGTTGGAGACAAACTCAGTAGTGAGTGTTATAGAAAGGATGTGTTTATTGTTTTGGGTTGTGTGTGGGAAGTCATGATTAAGTACATCAGAGTACCTGTGCAATGTTTTGGGGAGGCTGTAACGTGTTTTATTCACATTCATAAAAAACAGTGAAGCTCCGTGAACCGTGTCGGGTCAATCTCAAAGTTACAAAGTGTTAAGCAGAGGTCCTCAGCCCCTCAGCGAATGCTGCTCAGCACTCCCAGGACCCTACAGCAACACTCAGATATCCAGAGCCATTCCCTGTGCCTCAGCCTGGCTGTCAGACCGCAAAGGAACAAACATCTCAGATGGGAAGGCACAGGGAGTAGTCTTGGCAAGAGACTTCTATGCTCCCTGTACATTTTGGACATCCCACCTCTGCTGCTGCTGATCTTTTGCCACTGACAGTCACAGCTTTTTGAAGACTCATCCTTGTTTCCAGTAGGGACAGTGGGGGCAAGGTTGAGGCACTTTTGTCATTGCACGGAGAGATGTGAGGGTTTCACACCCCCTCTGCCTGCAGGGCATCAGGGGCTGTGCAATCTGCCCTTGCTCCAGCTCTGCCTGAGTGCCCAAGGTGGCATTGCTGAATGCCTGCTAAATCTCTGTAATTAATGAACATTATCAATGCTAAATAAAGCATGCCTTATCCCCTTTAGGAGGTCTTTTGCTGTGCTCAGAGGCCTGCTGTTCTCCAGTAAGATGTATAGGATATATAGATGTCACGCATCCCTTCGGCATCAATTTTCTTGTTTATGGGTAGATCAAAAAAATACATGAGAACAGGACTTCACCACTACATTACTTGAATTATTTGTGCTATTTAGGTTTATATTCAGGCAGTTATGTATTGTATGTGTTTGTACATCACGCTGTAAGGCTTCCACTTTCTTTACTATGTCATCTGGCTACAAATGAGTTTGGGATCTGGTTTCGTGCAGTATCCTCAGAACTGAAGAGTACCTCTCTGAGGCAGTTAAAACAATGACATAGTTCTAGCATGCTTCTGAAAATGAAAGCTCTCTCAGGTGGTACAAATGGCACATCAAAACTGCTGGTCAGTTTTTAAAAAAATTACAGGTATTGTTCTGATTTCTATTTGCTTCATCACAACAGAAGCAACTGTTGATGTTGCAGTAGTAATAAGCCAATTCTGTTCATCCCCTCCTTTATTTATGTTAGCAAATACACACTTTTACCTCTGTGTCAGGGGTTCTGGGTAGGCCTTTCCAGTTGGCCCATTTTCCATGAGTTGCATTTCCACTAGAGGGCATTCAACATACCAGTAACACGCTTTGTCTGTCCTCAGGGATAGTACAGGTACTGTGCAAGACCTGCAGTCCAGAAAGGTGAATGTAGGGTGGATACTGAGGCACAGAGGGGCAAAGTGAGTGAGGTGACATGAATCTGTGCATTACTTGTTTATCTGCTTACTGGAGTTTTGCCCAGATGTTGTTTTCTGCCTCCTCCTTCCACCTTCAGACTTGAGTACAGGAATCTGAAAACATTGTGGGTTTGCCTTCTCCAAAAATAAAGACATGAAGCAGACAGGAAGGACTTTGGGTCCTTTTGTGCCTCTTTTAGAGAAGACAAGTGTTGGCAGTGTTTTCATTGTTCAGACTCTTGAGAAGGTTATTTTAGGTTGGTGGAAAAGCTTATTTACCACAGAGCTAGCAGGAATGCAGCAACATATGCTTACCATAACAGATTTAATCCCAAGAGATCTAGAAACACTTTATAAAAAACACACCAGCATACAAACCCTCAGAGCCATCACAGCCCCAACCCAGAAACTCAGGGCAGTGACCACCACAACCCATCCAGCTCCCGTGAGCATGTTGGGGAGGCAGAGAACACCAGGGAAAACACCAGGAACACCAGGGAAAACACCAGTGCAGGTGGCGGAGGTGAAATCCTTGCACCTCTGGTTGTTGTTTGGGAATATCTGAGAGAAGTTATGAGGCTAACGTGGTGTTCAATGGGTTGCCACTCCTCAGGGCCAAGTGGTCACACCGTCTGCTACAGGTGATGGCAGTCCTGAGGAGACCCTCCAAATGCCTAAAGCTGGGCTCAGCCTGCCCAGCCTGTAGGATCCAATGGAGCCACATGTCAGGTTTTATGTTCAGAGATTGAGGTTGTTTGGTCTTTATGCCTTCATCACCTCTGAGACCTCAGAAGTTGTCACAGTATAACTTTCAAGTGTGAGACATCTTTAAGATGAATGCATGTTTTATGCATGCATTTAACAGTGTCAGTATTTTGCATAGCCTCACTATTGAAAGTGTATGGCTCCTGTTGAAAGTTCAGGTAATTTTTCTTTTTTTTTTTCCTTTTTTGTTAAAGCTGATATAAAAGTAAATGAAAAATAACAACCATTGCAATGAAAAGTGTACTTCATAAAACAAATGCTTAAAAAGCCGCTTGCTCCAGCTGCGGCTTTTATGTACGAGGCTCTCTCAGGCAATGTATGTGCTTACATAAGAAGTCTTTCACAACATTTACATTTAAACCAGTCATCATCTTATATGCAGATCATTTATTCATCCTATAAATCACTTTGGAGCTAAAAATGAAGATGAGGCTCTCTCTTTTCCAAGCAGTAGGCTGCTAAATAGCCTAATATGTTTGCAGCTGTTGTGAAGATGGGGATTCTCTGTTTGACAGTGATTGGGGGGGGGTTATTTTCTCGTCACTGATGATGTCTTTTACATTTTCTGACATGGATATTTGAGTTGCAAAATATATGTTGTGGCTATTCTGTAAAATTTATGTTTAAAGAAAGAAAGAAAAAAAAAGGTAAGGATCAAAGAAATAAATTCTTCCACTCCTAAAACAACAGTTAAAAAGAACACATACTGAGTCAATAAGGAAGGAATTCAGCTGCTACCTAGAAATAACCAGGAGGTGTGGGGGGAAAATGTCAGTGAATATTGATCCCTAAGAGCACAGGGAGCAGGAATACCAAGCCAGACTGTGAGGAGGCAAACTTTGAAAAAACAATTTGGAGACCATTCACAGCTGGCACTGAAGTTGGAGCCTCAGAAGTCTCTCTCACACGGATAAACAAGTGAGAAAGAGGCATCTGTTGCATTGCAGCTGCCAAGGTCACACCAGCAGGAGCAGGCAGAGGGGCAGAGAAAAGCCAGCGACAGGGTCTGTATTCCTTGCAGGGAAAACAGAGCGTCAAACAATTGTGGCACTGCTCATCCCCTGCCTTTGAGATGTATTGGGATGATGTATTAAAATATATACACTGACTCAAAAAATAACCCCACAATGGATTAAAAGTAATGTTTTTGAACAGTAACTGCTTCAGTAGAAAAGTCTGACTGTCAGAACACACACTTGATCTTTGGGGTAGGCAAACCAAAGTGGGTACGGAATCCAGAAGTGAGAAGGGCACAAGTACCTGCTGTGTTCCCCAGAGTCACGCTCCAATTTAGGCAGGAAAGTGCTATGCAAAACAGCTCTAGCTGTGCATGAAAGAGCAGACTTCTTCACAGTTTGCATCCCTGTGTTGTCTTATTTGTTTACCATGAACTGTGGGGTCCTGGAACTCGGAGCGGCAGCAAGAAATGGGAAGCAGCAGAATACAGTGCTTCAAATAAACCTATTATAATACTTTTAAACTACCTTCTCATGCTCAAGATAAAAAAAAAAAGAAAGAACTTAGTGAGGCTTTGGTAATGGACAAATAGTAGCAACACCACGGGACTGTTATGCAGACACACAAGTCGTTCTTGCAATGCCCATTGTCTCTGTGTCCCCTGCTGCCACGTACCTGCTGTCTCAGATAGCAGGAGCTCTCATGCTTGTGGGAACATTTTGAAGTGTATCCCCTGTAGGAACAGATATTCATGCAAATAACTAATTAATGGCATTGACTAAATAAACTGGATTTGATCTGTTAAATGAAAATAGCACACCAGATTGCTTTCTTAATGATTTTGGTCATGGGTAATGGAAATGTGATGTATTTTTAAAAGTAACTATATTCATAACCTGTTATTGCCTCTAGTCCTTTCACAGAACCTTTGAAATCTTGAAAACCATCCAGCTAATGGATGGTGGATCCCCAAGACAGAGAGGTCCTCAGTGGAGCCCCTGAAAATTCCACTGGACATAGAGACTCTCCCATGACCAACCCTTGGTAGAACCAACATGTTGGAGACAACCAGAGAGGGGCAATGATAGCAGGGCTGATGCAAGATATAGCTAATTAATGCATATCCTTAAAGGCCAAACATTTTCTTCCTTGTACAATAACATTAGTTTGGGGATGCCCTTTGACAAACTGAGAAATCTTGCCAAAGCTAGGGATTAACTTGGAACAAGGCTAAAGTGTTTTTATGGTCTTCTAATAGGAACTATTATGAGAAGCAGTGCTGGGGATGGTGTGTAGGCAATAGAGATGCACTGCAGCCTTTGTAGGAGTAGGGCTGATGTCAGCTGATCTCCCATCTAAGTGTTCCAATTCCACATTCCTACTGGGGACATTGCTGTGCAATAATGTGATATTACTGTTGTCACATTCTTGGAGAGGGGCAGGGCACAAACTGTGCTTTTCAGAACAAAACAAAATTAAATTCTCCCTCTCCAAAGCTTATTCAGATGAGCACAGAACAGAAATCTCCAGAATGAACAGCCAGAATGTCTGGATGCTTCTGAAGGATCTAAAGCATAAACTCCTATAAAAAGAGTTTCTAACCATGCAGCCCTCATGGGTTTACAGCTCTCTATTCTGCTCTGGTGTCTTCTATGAGGAGCCTTTGGCCTCCAGAAGGATCTGCAGAGGAGGACACAGCCCACTCTGATCCACTGCGTCTGAGCCATACAGAGCCAGGAGGAAGAGGGGCTGTGCCATTGCTTTTTGTGTGGATGAGATGCTGGCACTGGGACTGAGGAGTGGTAACTGGTCACCAGCGTGCCCTGGCACATCTTCAGGACCATGGACATCTTCATTTTTACATACCCTTCCTCCTTGTTCCTCTTCAAATCTCTCTAGGAAAATTGGAATGGTGGGGCAATAGGGCAGTTGCAAAGGTGCTTTATCAGTCTTGGAGACTGAGTGGATTGACCTTTTTTGGAGTATGCTGCTGGTCTTAGAAGAGTATTGTTCAGGGAGACCTTCTCACACCATTGCTGCAGGAGCTGCCAGCCTTGTATCTCCACCCCGCTGCCTCCACACCTTGGAAAGCAGCACCAGTGCACACTGAGCACTGCTCCCTTTGCATCCCTTGGGCCAGTTTTGACCCACCTTTCAAACGTCTGAATGCTAAAATCCATTGCTGCAACATTTTTAAAGGCTCATCTCACCTTTCTCATAGTGGATGCCTGTGCTGGCAGAGTCTGTCTCTCTTCTTGAGTTGTCTTTAAAACATCTGCTACCTATATAACTTTCCTAAAAACCTGTGGCCCTTAGGACTTTTCCTTTGTAACATACCTCTGAGTAGATTTTTCTCTCACCATGTGCTTTCCTGGGCCTTGTGTCCTTCCTGAACTGAGAGCAAATCAGCCAGACCAGTAGGAACTGTCAGTGAGCGTGAAGCTCAGAGGGGCTGGATGTACAAAATGAGATCATGTGGTGTGTTCTGCTGGAGGTAACACATTACTGCACCCCAGATACTAACGGTACTAATGGCTTAGACCCACAAAAAAATTCAGGTACATAGCTCTCCATGGGATCTGGTCGTTATCTGGATAAGGGAGAACATTAGCAGACTGTTCAAAGGTATGGTTAATCAAGCAGAATTAATTTCTACCCACTTTGCCCATCGGCTTCAACTTCCTTGATGTGTCAATGAAAAGGGAATAAATAACCCAGTGTGGTACAGAACCCCAGGTGTCAATGGAGCACAAGGGTTCTGCATCCAATAACTCTACCTGCTGCTGCTGCAGGCTTATCACTGCTCTTGGTCTGTGCTCCCTGGAACAGATGTGTGCAGCTGGAGGGCTCACTGAGCACAGGCTGCTGTTGGATCTGGCCTTTGTAACACACAGGGAATAGGAATGCTCTGCACTGACTGCTGAGAGCCCATTGCTGCATGCCATGAAGGAGCTGCTCTGCATCCGGACACCTCTACCTCCATGGAAGGGCAGAATCAAGGATGGTCTCGTACCCTGATCTGCTTAAAAACGTTTGGGAGCAGTAACAAACTGCTCCTTTTACTATCACACATTGCTGTAATGCATCATCATAAACAAAGGTTGCTGGGCTTTAACTCCTAGGAGTTCACGAGTTTTGTGGTGATGACAGTTTGAGCTTTTGTTCCGCCTTGTTCTCCAGAGCCACTAGAACAATTATTTCTATTTGCAGTGTTCAAGGTTTTCAACCTTTGAGCAGGAAGAAGCTTTGTGGTGACTTTGTGAACTCCAAGGAGAATTTTGAGAATGATCCCAGACCACAATCTTGTTTCTGCCAGTCTCAGGAGAATGAATCACTCTCCTTCTAACAGAAAATGCTCTAGGACATGTGTGACTAATTTGTTACAAGGTAATTAAAAATTATCTGTATGACTGCAGTGCTGCGTGATTTTGTTGAAACAAGCACTCTGGGTGAAGATGAGTTGAGAAGCTGGGGAAAGCTCCTTTCACCTGTCGCTGGTTCCTCTCCTGATGGGAGTTGGCCGTCTGTCCTGCTGTGGTGCCTGAGGAGATAATTGCTGTCAAGCGTGGGGATGGGATTCATGTGGTTGTATTTGGCATTTTGAACGTACATCTTGGTTAGTGAGGAGAGCCGTCTGTGCTCAAAGTGGGGCTCCTGAGCTGTGCCAATGGTGGCACAGTGTGGACTACATGGACTGATGGAGGATGCTCATCATGGGAATGCAGTTTGTGTGGCAGAGAGTGAGTCTGGAAATAGACCCTTCACATGGCACAGGCAGGGAGTGGAGACAACCCTGTTTCAGTGATGGGTAGTAGAGGTTAAACAGCCTGATGCATATTTAACCCTGGCAGGGAGGAGCAACCTGCTCCCTGAATCAGCTGTGGGGAGGGATGAATGGGAAGGTCGTATTCCCAGGGCACTTGTAGGCCACTGCCTCCTGCCATGCCCTACATGGGAGTGTCTGGGACCCATCCTTGTGTCTGCTGCGTTTGGCAGATACAGATTCTTGTCCTTTGATGGGGGTGTATTAATCTTTCATCAGTGATGACTCAGCCAAGCAATAGCTAGCGTTGGTACCCTAACATAGCTCAGGGGTCAGGAAGGATGGCCTCAGCCCTGCTAATGTGTGAGGAGATTATTCTCTGCCTGTGACTAATGAGCATTTCTGAATGGCAATGGCCGCTGCTTCCTCCTCCAGTGTCTCCCCAGGAGGTGTTTGGCAACCTCAGAACCCCTTTGATCAAGGCAGGATGGTGCAGAGAGCTTGAGGATGTCACTGCCTCTGCTGCCACATCCTCCAGGCAGTGAGCAGCTGGTGGCCATCTGAGGGGATGAGACACCCTGCCCTGGTCAGGGCTGATAAGGAGGTACTGCCAGGCAGAGAGATCAAGGCATTTCAGAAACACTGGGGTAGCTGTGCCAGGCACTGGGAAATGCAGTCAGAACAGGCAGCCTCCTAATGCACCCATGTAATGAAGCTCAGCCACATGTATTTGCATAGCTAACTGCTGGACTAATTAGCACAATTAACGTCTTATGTGTCCAACAACAAGCTTAGTGGAGAAAAATCTACATTGTAAGGGATAGAGGCCTTTTTCAGAAAAACTGTGAAACACAGTGTGTTTTAAATTGTTAACTGTGAAAGAATTGAATCTGCATGGGGAGGGCGTGCAGTGCAATTAAGCTCAGGGATTGCCAGTGTAAGTGTTGAGGGGTCAGGGACACAGTCAATGGCCCATGTTTTAAAAGGGATCTGTTTTGCAGAAATTTTCAGCATATACAGTAGGGGAGTAAAAAACCCCAACCAACTAAACAACAAAAACCCCACAACCAAAAAAACCCCCAAACCCAACACACCAATTCCAAATACAGTTTTGTTTCATTTGAATTCCTCTTGGAAAGAAAAATAGCAGAAGTGTGGAGTAAAGCAAGCCTTCATTACCACTCACAACAGGTAGAAAAGTAGACCAAGCCAATTGGAAAATTCAAACTGATCCACTTATATAAAATCTTGAAAACAATTCTGTTCTGATGGCTGGGGGAAAATGTATGAGCAATAACCTCACTATAAACATATAGAAAATAATGTGACTTAAACTATGGAGACTAAAGAGATGGAATTGCAATGTAAGCTAGGACTGTGTCAGAGTATAACCCAGCAAGAAATCAACGCAGGCTGTTAGATTTAAATGCAAATTATTGTTTCTTGTTAGAGAGGTGCTATTCACTTTTTTTTTAAATGAGCTGTTGCCTGCATTGTGGCACTTGGGACAAGGCAAGATTGTCCAGTTTGCTACCAGCACAATTCCGTGTTGCAGATATTTTACTTCATGGTTTCTATGAACTCCTGGGAATGTAATGGTGAAAATGCAGAAATATTTAGGGAGTCTGAGTGGTGGCTTGTAGATATCTTTAGGAAAACTTGGCCTGCCATTGATCTGTCCCTGAAATGAGGATCAAAATTATCTCAGGTGTAAGGAGAGATTGACCGTAGTGGTGTTGGTGAATGCGACCTTGTATAATAAATCCGTGCTGTAAAATTGAGGATCAAATGAGGCATAATCACTTCCTTGTCAGATAAACACTCTGATGTCCCCTTTCCTTAGCTGGTTATCCGCAGACTCAGCAGAGATCCCAGTATCACGTGAGTGAGAAAACATTTAGCTTCACACAGCACTACAGCACTGAGGACAGCTCTGGGCTCCATCCTGGGTGTGCTGGGTAGGAGGTGAGGACGGGAGAAGCAGCAACGTGGCAGTTTCGTGTCACCTGGTGCTGGGGTGAGTGAGGGCTCACATCAGTCCCAAGCAAGTATTGAACAACCTCCATGCTGCTCTAAGTTTTGTCCGGCCGTGTGAGGTGCCCTTCCCGGAGCGGGGCACTCGCTCTGTGCCTCGTGCTCAGGCACACCCGGCGTCACCCCGTGCTGACAGCAAGGTGGGCGAGCGGGCTCGGAAGGCTCGTTTGACAGCTCTGATGTGCTGGAGAGATCTCTGTTATGGCAGAGAATCTGCAGGGAGCGAGCTACGGCAGCGCGGAGCGGAGCAGGGAACGCGTGCTCGTGTGTCACCCTGCAACGTGACCTACATGGCAGCCACCATAGCAGACATGCACGGTGGCCCCCGTCACATCAGGGACACGGAGGGGGCTGGGGGAGGCTGGGGGCACGCTTCACCCTTCGGCAGTGAGGGGGCAGCTCCCCGGACAGAGTCGGTGCTCCCCGCGCCCCACGGCCGGGAGCCTGCTTCCCTGGGATCGCGCTGCATCCTGCAAACGCGCGCTCGCAGCGCGGCAGCGGCTGCCCTTGACACAGCTCTGCTCCGGAGCCGGGCACTGACGGCGCCGGAGCCTCCGCGAGTTGGGAGAAGACAAGAGCGCGCCTGCCAGGAACTCCGGGAGATGCGGGATGGGGCAGCGGCCCCGCTCCCGGCTGCTCCTGGGAGGGGAATGAGTGCGGGCTGTGCACATCCCAGCGAGCCGCACAGCGAGCGCCGAGGCAGCCGGTGCATGCGCAAGGCGCGGGCGGCCGCCGTGGAGGTGGGGAGCGAGGACCACATCGCTGCCTCCGGCTCCGAGCTGCCAGTTGCTGGTTGCCAAGCAGTTATCATTGTTTCTGTGACGATTGCAGAGGCTGTTGCTAATTGAAGAAGCCCCCACAGCATCCTTCTCTCTGCTCCTGCTTCTGCTTTTATTTTAGAGGCTCAAGGGGGAAGACAGCCAGACTAGTGCTTTCTTACATTGCATTTTTATTTATTTCTTTTTGTGGGGGTGGGAAATTTCTCAGCTGGTGATTAAGTGATGGACTAGTTACTCATCCGTATCCCTTCAGTCTTTGTGTGTGTGTGTGTGTGTGTGTGCGTGTATGTCTGAACACACAGACAAGCTTACACACACACACACACACAGAGTAAAATCCTGTTTGCCACTGCAGTGGGCACAAATAGGTGAGCATGACTACAGCCAAGGAGCAAAATGCATCAGGGAAACAAGCCCAACAGCAAGACCAGGTAATGCTTATTTTCCTCAATTTCGAACAGATACAGATTTGCATTGTGTAGCTTTGTGTTTCTTGTATGATTATTATGATTTATTTTTTTTTTTAATCTTTTGGTGTGTGTTCTTAAAATTGTCAACTGAGTCACCAGTCAGTGGCAGAAGGAAAGTGCTGTGTAGCTGGGTTCAAGGTCTGCTTTCTCGGTGTGTGTGGAGACTTGGGGAGGAAGCTGAAATTGTGCTATTTTTAACAGCCGGTACCTCTTGCTGAAGGCTATAGAGGTTTGTTCTGCAACTTGTTCCTTACATGTGTGCTGGGAGGGGGGGGCAGGATGCTGGGATGGAGGCCCCTTCTCACTGGAGGAAGGTGGCAAGTGTATTTAAAAGCCTCTCTGCAGATAGATATAAAATTGTAAAAGCGGGGTTCAGCTTCTGACTTTGTCATGCACTTTCATGCGTGCCTGGCATTGTCTTGGAGGGGCACTTCAGGGTACAGCATGTGCCCAGGCTGTGCATGAGCAAGCAGGGATGGCAGCGGAGGCAAAAGGCAGGTGCAAGTAGGTAAAACTCCTACTGGCTTTGGGGGAAATTGCTGTGCTCACACCATAGCTGAACACGATTAATTTATTTCTCTTGGTAGGTGCTTTCTGTATTTCTGTAGAGGCAGAAAGTTAAAGACTTCATTTTCTCTGTCAAACCTGTATATTGGAGGATATTCCTCTCTGGCTGTGCTTACCAGGATGGAATGAAGTCAAAACTTTCCCTGTCTAAAAAGCAGCGGGTGGCAGAAAAAAAAAGGGATGTATCCTCAGCTGTAAAGGATGGGCAGAGTTAAAAAGTGGTGGCATAAGGGAAAGTCTGGTTGCGATCTCAGAGCTCCAGCTGAGGCTGGTGAAGGTTCCTGGGCTCCGGGGGCACCGGCAGATCAACATCTCCATTCTCCTCATCCCCACCTTCCTCTCCCCATGCTCGGGCCGTGCCTGGGGCACCGCGGTGGAGCCCGGACACTCCAGTTCTTCAATTTTCCTCATCTCCTTAAGACATTGGAAGTTCTCCACTTTAATCTTTGGTTAGGACAGCACAGGAGGATAATTTAAACAGATCTCTCAGGGCACAAATTAATTCTTAAAATAGTTCTTCCTGGCTTGATAGGCTGAGAGCCTCACATATTGTTTTTCTTTTTTT